>CM061559.1:15337429-15339929 GCA_030864225.1 Capsicum baccatum var. pendulum
GCAATGAGCGTCGTACGGGGCAGTTAGGAGACGATGAAGGCCCCTAGCCCGCTGCGTCTGCCGCATCCAAGAATCCGGACCGCCGCTCGTGAACCACGACATCGCACGATGAAGCTAGGGAGTCGTGGGATGCAAGGGCGGCCTTTCGATTCGCCCCGCGCGCGAAATGCGAGGGGCGAAGGGCGATTGATAAAACTTGATAATGCCTGGGCATTAGGTATGCAGCACAAGAAACCGACTTCGAGCAAGCCTACATTGCGCTTGCCCCGCGACTGAGATGGCAAGCGGGTCAGGACGTCACTGCTCGAGAAGGGATCCAACCTAACCGCACGTGTCGAACACAACTCACGCGCCGTGCATCCAAATGCTCCATGGATGCACGCCCGGCACCGGCCCCAACGCCCGGCAATAGATGTCGTGCGCTGCTACCCATGAGAACATTGCAAGGCTGAAGCAAGTCCCGTTTGACACGATAGCCCACCCATGGGGGAGCAGAGGAGATGAAAACACGCCGAGGCTCATGCACGGGCGCCGCCCACGCCGTCCGTAGGCGCTCGCCGCGGATTGGGCTCGGCCGCATGCGTGCAGCGCCTGGAGCTTGCCCAGAGAGCAGCATCCAGTACTCGCCGCTCGCACGAAGGCACCGCCTCATCCGAAGTCTAGCGCCAGCAGCCCCATCGTGGACGACGCCACCGATAACCGACACGAGCGTACAATGAAGTGCCGCCGACGTTGCTACACGGGCACATACGGCTCTCACGGACTAGCCATGCATGCTTCCATGCGCCCACGCTGCTCGCCGACATGGCCACTAAGCGCCTATGGAAACTACCGGCAGTCGCCTTGAAGTGCCTTCAACACCTCTACCCCCCTTATATATGCGTAAAAAAAACCCAAGTGACAGGAGTAGACATGATTTTGCCAGAGAATCATACCAGACATATGCGGACCCAAACTGCACGTTTTGTTGAGATACGGAGCTTGTGCACTCACAAAAAGGTCGCGTAATTTGTAAATGATAATTTTGGTTAAGAAAATATTTTTTTACAAATATCATTTATTAAAATTCAAAAAATATGTAAAAATAAATCAAAAATAGAAAAAATATTTATAAAAATATGAAAAAATTAGGAAAATATTCTTAGCGCATGAACTAACCTTAAACCAACAATCGAGTGCATATTTGTACGTATAACGTAATGATATAAAATATTTAAATTTAAGGATATTAAATAAAAAATTTTAAAGAATATAAAAATAACGTGGGGTCATTAGGAAAATCGGCCAGAATGCAACGGATAAGTGACAACCCCAAAATATGCATATTAGAATGAAGTAGCCTTAAACAAACAATTGAGTGCGCATTTGTACGAATGACGTAACGATATAAAATATTTAAATTTAAGGATATTAAATAAAAATTTGAAAAGAAGGCGACGGGACATTACGAAAACTACCACGACATATGAGGTAACATTGAAATATATTTAAAATAAAAAATTTGAGCGGATATGTTGAAAAATGAGTATGCAACGGTGATGAGGATGGATGAACGTCAGGAAAATATTAGGATGATCGAACGTAGGTTTACGCTCTTTTGATTTTTCCACGGTGCGTTAGTGCCTTGGTGCCATGGTGCCTTGGTGCCACGGTGCCACGGCGCCACAGTGCCTTGGTGCCATGGCGCCATGCTGCCTTGGTGCCATGGTGCCACAGTGCTATGGTGCCACGGTTCATTGGTGCCACAGTGCCTTAGTGCCTTGGTGCCACACCGCCATGGCACCACAACAGTGCCTTGGTGCATTGGTGCCATGGTGTCACGATGCCCCGGAGCCTTGGTGCCGCGGTGCCACGGCGCCATGGCGCCACGGTGCCTTGGTGCCATGGTGCCGCGGTGCCTTGCTGCCTTGGTGCCATGGTGCCTTGGTGCCTTGGTGCCAAGCTGCCTTGGTGCCATGGTGCCTGTGTGCCACGGTGCCATGGTGCCACGGTGCCTGTGTGCCATGGTGCCATGGTGCCACGGTGCCTGTGTACCACGGTGCTATGGTGCCACGGTGCCTGTGTGCCAAGCTGCCTTGGTGTCATGGTTCCTGTGTGACACGGTGCCATGGTGCCATGGCGCCGCGCCACCTTGGTGCCATGGCGCCAAGGTGCCTATGTGCCATGGCGCCATGGTGCCTTGGTGCCTTGGTGCCATGGTGCCATGGTGCCACGGTGCCATGGCACCACGGTGCCATGGTGCGACGGTGCCATGGCGCCACGGTGCCTTGGTGCCTTGGTGCCATGGCGCCACGGTGCCTTGGTGCCTTGGTGCCATGGCGCCACGGAGCCATGGTGCCTTGGTGCCTTGGTGCCATGGCGCCACGGTGCCTTGGTGCCATGGAGCCACGGTGTCAAGCGGCCTTGGTGCCACGGTGCACGAATATCCAACTTGACAAAGACACCACCATGGCAGGCCACTATACGTCCGTCGGCATTCGTCATTGGAGGTGTCTCCAGC
>CM061559.1:15347429-15357429 GCA_030864225.1 Capsicum baccatum var. pendulum
TACGGCACTAACTTTTTAATAGGAAAGGGTGTCCTACTACCTTGACATTATCTCTTTTCCAGACAAATAACCTTTCTCTCGAACAAGTTAAATGTTAGACTGGTGTTATTCTTGCGTTTGCAACCGCAAAGAATGTAGATTAAGATGAAGAGCGTAATGATATAAGCAATATACGTGTCTTGAAGTCACAACTCACAGCAATAGATAGTAACTCATTCGGCTTCCATAACCCCAACTAAGAGGTTTAGTTACCCATGAATGCGAAGGATATCACGTTTTGCATGGTGGATGGCATGAGAAGTGGGTGTTTAGGCGTGTGGTTTTGGTGATTCCCTAGAAAGTAACGATTCTCTTGTTGTGGAATAGATGAATAGAAGAGTAGATTAGAAGTGTTTGTGGTGGAAGATGAGAGGGATGGAAGAAAATTAATTGTTGAATTAAGTGAAAAATTGAAGAATTCAGAATTAAGAATTAAGAATGTCTTCAAAATCTCTAGCATGATAGGGTATTTATAATACTCCTATCCTACTCCAACTAAGCTAATGAAATAAATGACCAAATCCTAATATACTAATGAAATCCTTGACCCAAATGTACTAGGGTAAGGTTACAATATCATAATCCAAATAGATTAGTGAAACACATAACCTAATTGCACTAGGTTAATGTATCTTGGTAAAAATCCAGCTTTGTGTCTGTAAGTCCCCAAAGTCTTCAGAATTGCTATTTTAGCCCGGGACAGATTTTCCATGCAGCAGATTTGGTCCTTTGGGCGTCCAGCTCCTTTCCACTTCGTTTGTGAGCTTTCTTTTGCGTCAAGTAAGCCATAAAATGATGTATTTTGCATCATTTATACCTGAAACTTTACTAATCATTTTTGTTAGCTCATTTATAGGAAAAAGGACTAAAAGTGCATGAAATGGATAATTAGTTCTCAAAACTAGGCTAAAATATGGTCAAAATATATTGATATAGGCACGTAAATTCGCCTATCATCAACACCCCACACTTAGAGCTTTGTTCGTCCTCGAACAACATATCATGTCCTTCTAAGCATCGACTTAAGGTTTTTACAGCAACAACACAAAATATTTATCAAGACAAGCACAACAATTATCAACAAAGAGTAGCTTTCCGATTATAAGTAGAAACAATTTAACCTCAAGCATAGACTCATGATGGTGATCAGCTCGCATGAAAACGTTAAGGTACGTAGAATCATATACAACTATCCAAAACTCATCAACCATGTGTGTCTCACAATATAGTACCCATAATCACTCACAAATATAGCATATTTTTCAAACATGGGTATCAAGATGTCCTTGCTCTCACTCTCACAAAGAATTCATATGTAGCAACTAATGACCATAAGCTTGCCTTTAATGTAGTACTCTACTAAATATCGGAATGTTAAGATTAGGATCAAGTAGGTCTTTTGATGGTTGTAATGTAGGCTAAGGGACAGGTAGGATCAACTATTTTGGCCAGGAATAGTGACTACGTTCCTAAGCACTTTAATACATCACATTGTATCATTGGCATTTTTTTCTTTCAACCTTTCTTTATTTTATTCTTCCACCCTTGTTCTCATCTTTTGTTTTTCAATTTTAAGCACAACTCACTTTTCAGCTTTCTTTTCCTTTTTCTTTTCACAACATACCTCTTATGATAGCACTTTCTTTTTCATAACACATTCAAGCACCATTACAATTTAAAGCATCATACTCACCCAATTTCCTCTTATGTTGTCACATGACCTTTTCACTTTAAAGCACTTAGGAATTTGGATCAAATTACTGTCTTGAAAAAAATGGATTAGGCTTACATACAAGGTTGTCAAAGAAATAGGCTAAAGGCTCAAAAGGGTTAACTAGGATGATGTACATGGGTAGGTAAAACTGAAGGTAAACACATATAGGTTGCCAAAGAAATTCCTAAATCATATCCTAAACTTACACTCCTTATTTTCGCTTTGCATACATACCAGGCAAGTTCTAGCATCAGCCACAAACATAGAATATACTATTATCTCACACACACAAGGCACATGGTCGACTTGATTGGAAGTAATATAGACTCTCAACCCAACAAGTGAAGGAATTGAATCACACAATATCACATAATAAGTCACAACTAGAGCCTAAATGTCTCAATAGTCACAATTGTAACACATACTCTTGTTCTAATCTCATGCTGCCTATCAAAATAATTTCATGCGAAGCTAGAAAAAATTTGACTCCTAAAAAAATTAAAAACGTTTGAACGAAAAAAACAAAAAAAAATTGATGGACTCAAAAAAAAAAACAAAGTAAACAAGCAAACATAGGTGCAAACAAGGAAGTATAGCATGCGGATTCTGCCACCCCACACTTAGACGGGACACTGCCCTCAGTGGAAAATAAATGCGAAGAACCTGGTTAGTCGGACTCTTCATCAATGTCGGGGGTCATACCCCCTTCGTCTGAATCATCATAAGAGTCCTCGTCAGAGTTCTCCTCATCATCAGAATCAGGCAAGCGTCTATCATCATCAGTTGGCACGTCATCGTCCAGAGGTTCCTCAAAATATACGCCCACTCCACACATCTCCCGGGCATGCCTGTTCATTGGGTAGTCGTGGTCCAGCTGTTGGAGCTCTTCAGCAGTTGTAATATGTCCACCACTCATCATAGTGAATCGTGTCCTGCCATAGAGATGACGAAAGAAACTCTCATCACGAGCATGTCTCTCCGCAGTAGTAAGGTTGACTCCATGAGTTGTTTCAGCATCTTTGACCTTTGTGAGGTCAACCTTCTTTGGGTTATGTGGGAGTTTGTGGTCAGCTGGTTCCTCTTCTATATCCTCCTTCCGCAACATTGCTGTCAACAAATTGCCGAATGTGAAATGGGACCTTCGGTGGAGTCTGGCCTTCCTCATGGTAGATCGAATGATTGCCCCAAAGTTGATAGGGACATTCGTCATCAACGCATAAACCAAACACACTCTATCTCTCGATATCTTGGTGTATTGCGTCCCAGGAATAAGGCATGAGTTGACAATGCGCATCCAGATTCTTGCTTCCCTATTTAGTGGAGCATAGGGGAAGGTGTTGTGACGGCCTGTTTCCTTATGTCTGCCCCATCTTGCCATCGATCTGCTTCCACAAAGCGTTTGTCTTATTGCTCTGTAAGGAGGCCTGCTGTACAGCTCTTTGTATGGTGCAGGGTCGACCGAAGATAGGCCAAGAAAAGAGTTGATCCAATCCGCTGTAAGCTGTAACACTTGGCCCCGAATGTTTACTTCATTGCCTGTTGTGTTCGGCGACCAGTTGGCATAAAACTCTCTTGTTAAGTCAAGATTACACTCTCCCATGTCGCGGAAGATGAAATCTAGCTTCAAAGCCATTATTTTAGCCAACATTTGTGGCTCCTTCTTTGCTATGGTCTCCTTGTTGATCAAGTCGACGTGCACATATTTCTTTTCTTTGTTGCTGATGTACCATGCCTTGGCTTCTTCCTTAAGAACCCACTTTATTCTGAACATTCTGCGTGGTAGGTGTGCTGAAGATGATTCTCCTTGGTCTTTTCGACTTCTCTTCTTGTCCTTTCGGGACGTGGTAGCCTTTTCCTTGTCTTGCTTTGCTTTAGGTGCCATTGTACCTGAGACTAGAAATAATGTTAGTTACAGCACAATCTCACTTTATACAATCTATATGCAAGCATTAGGGGTACCACCCCACACTTAATCTTGTTAGCACAAATCAGTGAAGTAAAAGTGGTCGAGTACTCAGATTTCGTCGACATACGTTTTAGGATTGTATTCCGACAAGAAAATCAGCATTACATCACTTATTTGCAGCCATTGGACTACTTTCATGGTGGATATAGCAACACTACAACCTAGGGGTTACCACATGGAATTATTATTCTTACAACAAGCACAACCTCCTAAGTCGATAGGCACTATAACCTTATCCCGATGGCCGGGATAGTCTATCATGTAATCATCCAACCAACAATCTTAAGCAATATTCATAGCCATATCAATTCAGCAATTATCATAACAATGCTATCGAAACAAAATTCAAGTCGGAAACAAGTCAAGAATTCCCTACGTATATATTCAATCACACGATCTTGTAACAATTATCCAAACACATGAACATCACCACCAATCTCACATGATTTAGAAAAATATAATAAGCATATCAACGTAGTACTTATGATAAATAGATGAAGAATAAGAGAGTACTTACTTGCTTGAAGATTGTGGAGAAGTTGTTGTGAATTGGAAGAACAAAGGAAGAAAATTTTGAGAGGATTTGGAGTGTTATGCGGCGCCTTTAGGGTTGTTTCTAATGTGGTTGTGTTATAAAACTAAGTCCCCTTTATATAGGAAGAGTATGGGTCGGGTTATGACCCATTTACAATCGGATTTGGGGACAAGATCACCACATATGCGGCGCATATCTCTCGGCATATCAATGACATATGCGGCGCATTGTCCATGGCATAATGGGACATATGCTCCGCATAGTCTATGGCATTTCTAGACATATGCGCCGCATAGTCTATGGCATTTGGTCTCAGTATCTCAAATGCCATAGCATAGGCAGCGCATAGTCAAAAGCATACCTAGGAATAGGCGGCGCATAGTGTATAGCACACTAGATTTCTAGTCCTTAGGCTATAGAATAGGTTGTGCATCGTTCGTGGCCTATTTTTACCAAGGCCTAGCCTTCCTCGAAGCCTATTATGATGTGAGAAAGGCTCAATTCATAGCCTTATGCATCACCATTCCTAACTTACCGACTTTACCATACAATGCGACCAAATTGTCAATTGAAATCAATCTCCTCGTTGCATACTTCTTGCACCTATATTAGCTCAAAACAAATGAACACGATTAGTACGATGGGTTGCCTCCCACCAAGCGCCTTAGTTTTGGTCATGGCACGACTCTTATTTTTGGATTTTCATTTATCAAAAAGAAAAAATACTAAAATGATGAAACGATAAAATGATAAAATGATGAAATGATGAAATGATAAAACGATGGGTTGCCTCCCATCTAGCGCCTTATTTATTGTCGTGGCTTGACATAGTTACCTCGAGTACTTAGACTTCATCGAGGTAAGTGATGGATCGTTTTCTAAAAGGATTTAGATGATAATGAGGCTTACATGTGGGCATGCGATCTTCTTCAAGATGGCTCTTACATTTTCCCGGAGAATCTCCAATTATATCATCAATAGTCCAACCCATAGCCTTCTTGTATCTCTTCAGAGCAGAGATGAGAGCTTCTACGTGCTGTTCACTTAAATCATCTATACTCTCCGGAAGTATATTTCTACTTTCCAAGAACACATACCTTAGATAATCGGGAAACTCTTGCGATTCTAGCATTGGTGGCTCGTCAAAGGGAGTCTTCGCTTTTGGTTGATTCTTAAGATCACAATCTGGTTGCTTAGGAGTATAAGGCTCTATTTCTGTTAGAGCACTCATAAGTTCTTCATAACCTTCATTATCTTCATGCTCAACTTTCAGTGGCACAACAGACAATGGCTCAACAGTAGGCTGTTTCTCTATAGATAATGCTTTCGTATCCTCATGATGAACATCAGCTACAAATAACTCATTCGTATCGCTGGGCTGCTTCATTGTTTAGCATATATCAAACTGTACTACTTCGTCATTAATTCGAAACAAAAGCTCATTATCTTTCATGTCAATAAGCACACTTCCAGTTGCAAGGAAAGGACGTCCCAAGATTATGGGAACTTCAGAATCCTCCTTACAATCCAGAATAACAAAGTCTGCAGGAAAGATGAATGAAGAAACTTTCACCAACACATCATTCAAGATACCCACAGGTCTTTTTACCGACCTATCAGCCATCACGAGCCTCATATTGGTTGGTGTCGGATCGCCTAGCCCCAACTTCTTGTAGATGGATAGTGGCATCAAGTTGATGCTAGCACCTAGATCGCACAATGCTTTGGCAAAGTTCAAAGATCCGACGGTGCAAGGAATAGTGAAAGCTCCGGGGTCGGCCTTCTTCTGAACTATCGATCGGGTAGCAATTGCACTACAATGATGCACATCATCTTTCAGCTCATAACTTGCTGCACTCTTCTTAGTCAAAAGATCTTTCATAAACTTCGCATACCCAGGCATTTGTTCAAGTGCCTCTACCAATGGGACATTAATGGTCAGCTGCTTCAACATAGTCATAAATTTGCTGAACTTAGTGTCATCGGCCACCTTCTTCAATCTTTGTGGAAAAGGCGGTGGTGGGTATGGAAGTGTTCTCTCCATGGCTTTCTTCTCCTCTTGCTTCCGTTTATCACTTTTTTCAGGCTGCACGTCACTAGGTAAAACATCCTTGACGTTTGAAGTAGTTGTTGCGGCTTCTTCTCTTGTAACGTCACTAGGTGTGGCGTCAATGTCTGCTGCTACGTCAACCACTTGCTTGCCTTTTGCTGAAGTTTCCAGAACCTTAGCACTTCTGGTAGTGATGGACATGCATGACCCATCATTCCTTGGGTTTTGCATAGTATCGCTCGGTAAGGTGCCAGCCTTTCTTTGATTGAATGCTGCTGAAAGTTGGCTCAATTGCTGCTCTATTTGCTTGATAGAAGTGGAATGAGAATCAACTAATTGCTTCATGGAGGCCAAATCGTCAATTACCTCCTTAACTCCCGCGTTCGTTGCTTCCACTCCTTTCAATAACTTAGCCATCATGTCTTCCATAGAATTAGATGTGGTGGTATCACGTCTACCAGGGGGAACGTACAAACCACTATTTTCATTATTTTTCTTCCAACTACCTTGGTCTTTACCTACAGATTTATCATAATAGTTCCGACCTTGGTTTCCTTGGGCATTCCCACGGAAACCCCCCTGATTGTTCAAGTAGTTGGCCTCCTCTTCCGAATCAGATTCGTCTCTTCCTTTTGACGCAATAGCTTTCACTTTTTCAGTCTTCCCTAATCGATGCTTTGTAAGAAGATCCATTTGGGTTTTCATGTGCGCCATATCTTGATCACGTTCTTCTTCTCTTCTTCTTTGGTCTGCAGACATGCCAATAGATAAAGTGGGGCTTGCTACCTCAGAATCCCTGGTGTGCCAAGCTCTACTTTGCTTTGTCATGCGATCTAGCATATTGCTTGCTTGACCAAAGGTGAGGTCCATGAAAGAACCTCCATCTGCGTTGTCCACCACTGGTTTAGTTATTGAATTCAAGGCTCTATACAAGATCTCCATGAGGTGAACATTAGTCATGTGATGGTTTGGGCATCTCGCTAGCTTTGTCTTGAACCTCTCCCATGTTTCGTGAAGAGCTTCAGAGGGAAGCTGACGAAAGTTGCTGATTTCATCTCTCAATTGAGCCCTCTTGGATGGCGGAAAGAATCTTTCTAGGAAAGCGTCTCTCAATTGCCTCCAATTTGTAATTGAATCAGGAGTCAGCCCATTCAACCATAGTGTTGCCTCCCCAGACAGAGACAATGGAAATAGACGTAATTGAATAGCATTCTGACCAACACCAGGATTGTCAAAAGACTTGCATGTAGAAATAAAGTTGATGAGATGCATATTCGGATCATCGCCTGCTAGTCCACCAAATAATCCCTTGAGTTGCAATAACTGAATCATGGTGCTAGTGATGTTGAACTTGGCTCCGGGCGCTAATGGTGGTGGAATTATAGCTCCAGTGGCTCCGGCACCATCAAGATCATCATCATCATCGTTGAAAGCTGGTTGCAAAGGTTGGCGATCATACCTATACTGACCTTGTCGACCTCTTCTGTTGGCAGGTGTTATAATTTCAGCATCACGCCTAGGGTTTAGTAACTCGTCATCACCTAAATCTTCATCGTCAGGATTTGTTTCTCGCCCAGGATTATCAATGTTTTGTTGTTGGACTTGAGCAACAGCAAGAGCAGCTAATCTTGCTTGCTCGTGTTAAGCAGCCATCCTGTCGATTTCAGCTTGTGCTTCCATTCTTCTAATTCGTTGTGGTTCAGGATTGATTGGTAATAACGGTTGACCAGAACTTCTAGTATGGGGCATGCACTAAAAGAAAAACTTGCAATAAACAAAAACAAAAACTAAAAGTAAAAGTACGAGAATCTTTGACCAAAGGGTCTAGCAATTATCACAAACTTGATTGACACTCGTATTCCCCGGTAACGGCGCCAGCTTTTGATAACGCTCAATCTATAGCTCTCGTGGGAGTGTAAAGCGGTCGTTAGCAAATATAGAACCCAACCTGGGTTGGGTGTCGATCCCACAGGGAATATCTTGGCCAACAAGTAAGCAAAATTACTAAACTTTTGGTGCAAGTCTCGTAAGAAGGGGGGAGTCTTGTCGTGCAAGTAATGTAAACAAAAGCTGAAAATAATAAAGTAAAAAGAGGAAGAATGTTACGTAAGTTGTAAACAATGAGAATTGAAGCGTTGGGGTTATGTCCACCTTCTGAGGTATACGTCTCTATTGGCTATGAGTGTGTAGAGTCTTGACATGCAATTGCTTATAGAGAATTGTAGTCGATGGTAAATCCAAGCGTCTCTCGACCTAAACAAGGACTATTTCACTTTAACTCTCTCGAGCTTAAAGCGTGTCTAACGGTACGAATTCTCCAAGAGGTTAGTCCAGTTACGGCACTAACTTTTTAATAGGAAAGGGTGTCCTACTACCTTGACATTATCTCTTTTCCAGACAAAGAACCTTTCTCTCGAACAAGTTAAATGTTAGACTGGCGTTATTCTTGCGTTTGCAACCGCAAAGAATGTAGATTAAGATGAAGAGCGTAATGATATAAGCAATATACGTGTCTTGAACTCACAACTCACAGCAGTAGATAGTAACTCATTCGGCTTCCATAACCCCAACTAAGAGGTTTAGTTACCCATGAATGCGAAGGATATCACGTTTTGCATGGTGGATGGCGTGAGAAGTGGGTGTTTAGGCGTGTGGTTTTGGTGATTCCCTAGCAAGTAATGATTCTCTTGTTGTGGAATAGATGAATAGAAGAGTATATTAGAAGTGTTTGTGGTGGAAGATGAGAGGGATGGAAGAAAATTAATTGTTGAATTAAGTGAAGAATTGAAGAATTCAGAATTAAGAATTAAGAATGTCTTCAAAATCTCTAGCATGATAGGGTATTTATAATACTCCTATCCTACTCCTACAAAGCTAATGAAATAAATGACCAAATCTTAATATACTAATGAAATCCTTGACCCAAATGTACTAGGGTAAGGTTACAATATCATAATCCAAATAGATTAGTGAAACACATAACCTAATTGCACTAGGTTAATGTATCTTCGTAAAAATCCAGCTTTGTGTCTGTAAGTCCCCAAAGTCTTCAGAATTGCTGTTTTAGCCCGGGACCGATTTTCCATGCAGCAGATTTGGTCCTTTGGGCGTCCAGCTCCTTTCCACTTCGTTTGTGAGCTTTCTTTTGCGTCAAGTAAGCCATAAAATGCTGTATTTTGCATCATTTATACCTGAAACTTTACTAATCATGTTTGTTAGCTCATTTATAGGAAAAAGGACTAAAAGTGCATGAAATGGATAATTAGTTCTCAAAACTAGGCTAAAATATGGGCAAAATATATTGATATAGGCACGTAAATTCGCCTATCATCAGTTAGCGCGCATTTTGGCACCATAACCCGACTTTCGGTTCATCCCGCATCGCCAGTTCTGCTTACCAAAAATGGCCCACTCGGAGCTCTTAATTCCATGGCGTGGCTCAATGAAGCAGTCGCGCCGTCCTACCTATTCAAAGTTTGAGAACAGTTCGAGGGCATTGCGTACCCGAGGCCTCTAATCATTGGTTTTACACAATATAACTCGCACGCGAGGTCCAGCTATCATGAGGGAAACTTCGGAGGGAACCAGCTACTAGACGGTTCGATTAGTCTTTTGCCCCTATACCCAAGTCAGACGAACGATTTGCACGTCAGTATCGCTGCAGGCCTCCACCAGAGTTTCCTCTGGCTTCGCCCC
>CM061559.1:15387602-15410102 GCA_030864225.1 Capsicum baccatum var. pendulum
AAATGCTCCGTCGATGCACGCCCGGCACCGGCCCCAACGCCCTACAATAGATGTCGTGCGCTGCTGCCCATGCGGACGTTGCAAGGTTGAAGCAAGTCCCTCTTGACACGATAGCCCGCCTGTGAGGGGAGCAGAGGAGATGAAGACACACCGAGGCTCATGCACGGGCGCCACCCACGCCGGCCGCCGGCGCTCGTCGTGGATTAGGCTCGACCGCATGCGTGCAGCGCCTGGATCTTGCCTCGAGAGTAGCATACAGTACTCGTCGCTCGCATTAAGGCACCGCCTCATCCGAAGTCTAGCGCCAGCAGCCCCATCGTAGACGACGCCACCGATAACCGACACGAGCGTACAATGAAGCGCCGCCGACGTTGCTACACGGGCACGGACGGCTCGCACGGACTAGCCATGCATGCTGCCATGCACCCACACTGCTCTCCGACATGGCCACTGAGCGCCTATGCCAACTACCGACAGTCGCCTTGAAGTGCCTTAACACCTCTACCCCCCTTATATATGCTTAAAAAAAAACCCAAGTTACAGGAGTAGACATGATTTTACCAGAGAATCATACCAGACATATGCTGACCCGAACTGCACGTTTTGATGAGATACGGAGCCTGTGCACTCACAAAAAGGTCGCGTAATTTGTAAATGATAATTTTCGTTGAGAAAATATTTTTTTACAAATATCATTTATTAAAATTCAAAAAATATGTAAAAATAAATCAAAAAAAGAAAATATATTTATAAAAATATGAAAAAATTAGAAAAATATTCTCAACGCATGAACTAACCTTAAACCAACAATCGAGTGCATATTTGTACGTATAACGTAACGATATAAAACATTAAATTTAAGGATATTAAATAAAATTTTTTAAAAAAATATAAAAATAACGTGGGGTCATTAGGAAAATTGGCCAGAATGCAACGGATAAGTGACAACCCCGAATATGCATATTAGAATGAAGTAGCCTTAAACCAACAATTGAGTGCGCATTTGTACGAATGACGTAATGATATAAAATATTTAAATTTAAGGATATTAAATAAATATTTGAAAAGAAGGCGACGGGACATTACGAAAACTGCCACGACATATGAGGTAACATTGAAATATATTTAAAATAAAAAAATTAGAGCGGATATGTAGAAAAATGAGTATGCATCGGTGAGGAGGATGGATGAACGTCAGGAAAATATTAGGATGATCGAACGTAGGTTTACGCTCTTTTGATTTTTCCACGGTGCGTTAGTGCCATGGTGCTTTGGTGCCACGGCTCCACTGTGCCTTGGTGCCATGGCGCCATGCTGCCTTGGTGCCATGGTGCAACGGTGCTACGGTGCCACGGTGCATTGGTGCCACGGTTCCTTGGTGCCACGGTGCCATGGCACCACGACAGTGCCTTGGTGCATTGGTGCCATGGTGCCACAATGCCCCGATGCCATGGTGCCGCGTGATAACGCTCAATCTATAGCTATCATAGGAGTGTAAAGCAGTCGTTAGCAAATATAGACCCCAACCTGGGTTAGGTATCGATCCCACAGGGAATAGCTTGGCCAACAAGTAAGCAAAATTTCTAGACTTTTAGTGCAAGTCTCGTAAGAAGGGGGATTGTAATGTGTAACCAAAACAATAAAGTAAAATCTGAAAATAGCAAAGTAAAAAGTAAAGAATGTTTAGTAGGTTGTAAACAATGAGAATTGAGGAGTTGGGGTTATGTCCACCTTCTGAGGTATACGTCTCTATTGGCTATGAGTGTGTAGAGTTTTCAAACATGCATGTGATTATAGAGAATTGTATTCGATGGTAAATCCAAGCGTCTTTCGACCTCAACAAGGACTATTTCACTTTAACTCTTTCGAGCTTAAAGCGTGTCTAACGGTACGAATTCTCCAAGAGGTTAGTCCAGTTACGGCACTAGCTTTTTAATAGGAAAGGGTGTCCTACTACCTTGACACTATCTCTTTTCCAGACAAAGAACCTTTCTTTCGAACAAGTTAAATGTTAGACTGGCGTATTCTTGCGTTTGCAACCGCAAAGATTGTAGATTAAGATGAAGAGAATAATGATATAAGCAGTATACATGTTGCGAACTCACAAACTCACAAACTCACAGCAATAGATAGTAACTCATTCGGCTTCCATAACTCCAACAGAGAAGTTTAGTTACCCATGAATGCGAAGGAGATCACGATTGACATTGTTGTTATTATACCACAAGATTGACGATTTTCGTGTAGCACAAGTGGTAGGCGTGAGGCGTGAATTCCTTAGCAAAGTAACGTTTCTCTTGTTGCGAAAATTAAGAATTGAATAGATGAATAGAAGAAGAAAAATAGAATTAATGGGAAGATTAGAAGAGTTGTAATTGAGAAGTAGAATGTATCTCTCCACTAAGGGAGGATTGTATCTCTCCACTAAGGGAGGAATGAATAAAAATCTCTAGCATAATAGGGTATTTATAATACCCATATCCTACTCCTACTACGCTAAAGAAACAAATAACCAAATCCTACTAGGCTAATGGAATACTTAACCCAAATGTACTAGGTTAATGTAACATTATCATAATCCAAATAAACTAATGAAATACATAACCCAATTGTACTAGGTTAATGTATCATTGTCCAAATCCATCTATGTGTCTGTAAGTCCCCAAAGTCTTTAGAAATGTTGTTTTAGCCCGGGACAGATTTTCCATGCAGCAGTTTTGGTCCTTAGGCGTGTACACTCCTTTTCCCTTTCTTCGTGAGCTTTCTTTTGCGTCAAGTAAGCCATAAAATGCTGAATTTTGCATCATTTATACCTGAAACTTTACTAATCATGTTCGTTAGCTCATTTACAGGAAAATGGACTAAAAGTGCATGAAATATATAATTTGTTCTCAAAATAAGGCTAAAATATGGGCAAAATATATTGATATAGGCGTGTAAATCCGCCTATCATCAAAACCCCACACTTAGAGCTTTGTTCGTCCTCGAACAACATATCATATCCTTCTAAACATCAACTTAGGGTTTTAACAACAACACAAAACATTCTTCAAGACAAGCACAACAATTATCAACAAAGAGTACCTTTCCGATTATTAGTAGAAACAGTTTAGCCTCTAGCATAGACTCGTGATGGTGGTTAACTCATATTCAAAAGTCAAGGCACAAAGAATCATACAAAACTATCCAAAACTCATCAACCATGTGTGTCTCACAATATATTACCCATAGTCACTCACAAGTGTAGCATATTTTTCAAACATGGGTATCAAAATATCCTTGCTCTCGCTCTTACAAAGAATTCGTATGCAGTAACTGATGACCATAGGCTTGCCCTTAGTGTACTACTCCACTAAATGTCAGAATGTTAAGATTAGGATCAAGTAGGTCTTTTGATGGTTGTAATGTAGGCTAAGGGACGGGTAGGTCTATTTTGGCCAAGAATAGTGACTAGGTTCCTAAGCGCTTTAATACATCACTTTGTATCATTGACACTTTTTTCTTTCAACCTTTCTTCTTTCTTTTATTCTATCACCCTTGTTCTCCTCTTTTTTTTTTCAATTTTAAGCATAACTCACTTTTTAGATTTCTTTTCCTTTTTCTTTTCATAACATACCTCTTATGATAACACTTTTTTTTCATAACACATTCAAGCACCATTACAATTTATAGCATTATACTCACCCAATTTTCTCTTATGTTGTCACATGACTTTTTCACTTTAAAGCACTTAGGAATATGGATCAAATTACTGTCTTGAAAGAAAATGGATTAGGCTTGCATACAAGGTTGTCAAAGAAATAGGCTAAAGGCTCAAAAGGGTTTAACTAGGATGGTGTCCATGGGTAGGTAAACAAATATAGGTTGCCAAAGAAATGCCTAAATCATATCCTAAACTTACACTCCTTATTTTCGTTTTGCATACATACCAGGCAAGTTCTAGCATCAGCCACATACATAGAAGATACTATTAATCTCACACACACAAGGCACATGGTCGACTTGATTGGAAGTAATATAGACTCTCGACCCAACAAGTGAAGGAATTGAACCACAAAATATCACATAATGAGTCACAACTAGAGTCTAAACGTCTCAATAGTTACAATTGTAACACATACTCTTGTTATAATCTCATGCTGCCTGTCAAAATAATTTCATGCGAAGCTAGAAAAAATTTACTCCTAAAAAAAAGAACTTAAATAAACAAAGTAAAACTCAAATAAACAAAGTAAACAAACAAACATAGGTGCAAACAGAGAAGTATAGCATGCGATACCGCCACCCCACACTTAAACGGGACACTGCCCTCAGTGGAAAATAAATACGAAGAACCTGGTTAGTCGGACTCTTCCTCAATGTTGGGGGTCATACCCCCTTCATCTGAATCATCATAAGAGTCATCGTCAGAGGTCTCCTCCTCTTCAGAATCAGGCAAGCATCGATCGTCATCAGTCGGCACATCATCCTCTAGAGGTTCCTTAAAGTATACGCCCACTCCACACATCTCCCGTGCATGAATGTTCATTGGGTAGTCGTGGTCCAGCTGTTGGAGCTCTTCAGCAGTTGGAACACGTCCACCACTCATCATAGTGAATCGTGTCATGCCATAGAGATGACGGAAGAAGCTCTCATCACGAACATGTCTCTCCGCAGTAGTAAGGTTGACACCATGAGTTGTTTCAGCATCTTTGACCTTGGTGAGGTCAACCTTCTTTGGGTTATGTGGGAGTTTGTGGTCAGCTGGTTCCTCTTCGATATCCTCCTTCCGCAAGATTGCTGTCAACAAATTTCCAAATGTGAAGTGGGACCTTTTGTGGAGTCTGGCCTTCCTCATGGTAGATCGAATTATTGCCCCAAAGTTGATAGGGACATTCGTCATCAAAGCATAGACCAAACACACTCTATCTCTTGATATCTTGGTGTATTGAGTCCCAGGAATAAGGCATGAGTTGACAATGCGCATCCAGATTCTGGCTTCCTTATTTAGTGGAGCATAGGGGAAGGTGTTGTGTCAGGTCGGTTTCTTTATATCTGCCCCACCTTGCCATCGATCTGCTTCCACAAAGTGTGTGTCGTATTTCTCTATAAGGAGGCCTGCTGTACAGCTCTTTGAATGGGGCTGTGTCGACCGAAGGTAAGCCAAGAAAAGAGTTGATCCAATCCGCGGTGAGCTGTAACACTTGGCCTCGAATTTTGACTTCATTGCCTGTTGTGTTCGGCGACCAGTTGGCATAAAACTCTCTTGTTAAATCAAGGTTGCATTCTCTCATGTCGCGGAAGATGAAATCCAGCTTCAATGCCATTATTTTTGCCAACATACGCGGCTCCTTCTTTGCTAAGGTTTCCTTGTTGATCAAGTCGACGTGAACATATTTTCGTTCTTTGTTGTTCCTTGTACAATTCTTTGGCTTCCTCCTCAAGAACCCATTTTATTCCAAACATTCTGCGGGGTAGTTGTGCTGAGGATGATTCTCCTTGGTCCTTGCGACCTCTCTTTTTGCCCTTTTGGGAAGTGGTAGCCTTCTCCTTGCCTTGCCTCGCTTTAGGTGCCATTGTACCTGAGACTAGAAATAGTGTTAGTGGCAGCACAATCTCAATCGATACAATCTATAAACAAGCATTAGGGGTACCACCCCACACTTAGTTTTGTTAACACAAATCAGTGAAGTGAAAGTGGTCGAGCACTCAGATTTCGTCGACATACGTTTTAGGATTGTATTCCGACAAGAAAATCAGCAATGCATCACTTACTTGCAGACATTGGACTACTTTCATGGTAGATATAACAACACTACTACATAGGGGTTACCACATGGAATAGTTATTCTTATAACAATCACAACCTCTTATGCCGGTAGGCACTATAAGTCTTATCCCGATGGCCGGGATAGTCTAACATGTAAGTATCCAAACAACAATCTTAAGCAATTTTTATAGCCATAGTAATTTCGTAAATACCATAACAATGCTATTGAAACCAAATTCAAGTCGAAAACAAGTCAAGATTTTCCTACGTATATGTTCACTCACATGATTTTGTATCAACTATCCAAACACATAAACATCACCGACAATCTTATACGATTTAGCAATTCATACTAGACATAGCAACGTAGTACTTACGAGAAATAAATGAAGAATAAGAGAGCACTTACTTGCTTGAAGCTTGTGGGGATGGTTTTGCGAATTGGAAGAGCAAAAGAAGAAAATTTTGAGAGGATTTGGATGTATATGCGGCGCCCTTAGGTCAATTTTTAGTGTGGTTGTGTTGTAAAACTAAGTCCCCTTTATATAGGAAGAGAATGGGTCGGGTTATGACCCATTTACAATCGGTTTTGGTGATAAAAATCCCACATATGCGGCGCATAATGCTTGGCATAGACATGACATATGCGGCGCATTGTCTATAGCATAATGGGACATATGCGCCGCATAGTCTATGGCATTTGTAGACATATGCGCTTCATAACCTATGGCATATGAGATACTGAGACCAAATGCCATAGCATAGGCGGCGCATAGTCAAAAGCACACTTAGGAATAGGCGGCGCATAGTTTATAGCACACTAGATTCCGAGACCTTAAGCTATAGGATATGTTGTGCATCGTTCGTGGCCTAGTTTTTCCAAGGCCTACCCTTCCTCGATTCCTATTTGGGCATGAGAAATGCTCAATCCATATCCTTATGCATCACTATTCCTAACTTACCAACTTTACCATACAATGCGTCCAAATCGTCAATTGAAATCAATCTCCTCGTTGAATACTTCTTGCACCTATTTTTGCTCAAAACCAAATGAAAAAGATTAGTACGATGGGTTGCCTCCCACCAAGAGCCTTAGTTTTGGTAGTGGCACGACTCATATTTTTGGATTTTTATTTATCAAAAACAAAACAAGTACTAGAATGAAAGAAAGACAAAACGATAAACAATAAATGAAAAATGATAAACGATGGGTTGCCTCCTATCTAGCGCCTTATTTATTGTCGTGGCACGACATAGTTACCTCGAGTACTCAGACTTCATCGAGGTAAATGGTGGATCGTTTTCTGAAAGGATTTAGACGACAATGAGGCTTACCTGTGGGCATGCGATCTTTTTCGAGCTGGCTCATATGTTTCTCCGGAGAGTCACCAATTATATCATCAATAGTCCACCCCATATCTCTCTTGTATCTCTTCAGAGCAGAGATGAGAGCCTCTACGTGCTATTTACTTAAATCATCTGCACTCTCTAGAAGTATATTTCTACTTTCCAAGAACACATACCTTAGATAATTGGGGAGCTCTTGCGATTCTAGCATTGGTGGCTCGTCAATGGGAGTCTTCGCTGTTGGTTGATTCTTGAGATCACAGTTCGGTTGCTTAGGAGTATAAGACTCTATTTCTATTAGATCACCCATAAGTTCTTCATAATCTTCATTATCCTCATGCTCAACATTCAGTGGCGCAGCAGACAATGGCTCAACAGTAGGTTATTTCTCTATAGATAATGCTTTCATATCCTCTTGATGAACCTCGGCTACAGATAACTCATTCGTATCGCTGGGCTGCTTCATGGATTTGCATATATCAAACCTGTACTGCTTCATCATTAATTCGAAACAAAATCTCATTATCTTTCATGTCAATAAGCACACTTTCGGTTGCAAGGAAAGAATGTCCCAGGATTATGGGAACTTCAGAATCCTCCTTACAATCCAGAATAACGAAGTCTGCAGGAAAGATGAATTAAGAAACCTTCACCAACACATCATTCAAGATACCCACAGGTCTTTTTACCGACCTATCAGCCATCACGAGCCTCATATTGGTTGGTGTCGGATCGCCTAGCCCCAACTTCTTGTAGATGGATAGTGGCATCAAATTTATGCTCGCACCTAGATCGCAAAATGCTTTGGCAAAATTCAAAGATCCTATGGTGCAAGGAATAGTGAAAGCTCCGGGGTCGGCCTTCTTCTGAACTATCGATCGGGTAGCAATTGCACTACAATGATGCACATCTTCTCTCAACTCATAACTTGCTGCCCGCTTCTTAGTCAAAAGATCCTTCATAAATTTCACATACCCAGGCATTTGTTCAAGTGCCTCCACCAATGGAACATTAATGGTCAGCTGTTTCAACATAGTCATGAATTTCCTGAACTTTGTGTCATCCGCCACCTTCCTCAATCTTTGGGGAAAAGGTGGTGGTGGGTATGGAAGTGTTCTTTCCATGGTTTTCTTCTCCTCTTGCTTCCGTTTTTCAACTTTTTCAGGTTGCACAGTGCTGGATGTGGCGTCCTTGACATCAGGAGTGGGTGCTACGACATCTTCTCCTTTTGTGTTATCATCCATGTCTACAACTTCGTCAACCACTTGCTTGCCTTTTTCTGAAGTTTCCAGCACCTTACCACTTCTGGTAGTGATGACCATGCATGACCCATCATTCCTTGGGTTTTGCACAGTATCGCTCGGTAAGGTGCCAACCTTTCTTTGATTGAATGCTGCTAAAAGTTGGATCAATTGCTACTCTATTTGCTTGATAGAAGTGGAATGAGAATAAACTAATTGCTTCATGGAGGACAAATCATAAATCACCTCCGTCACTCCCGCGCTCGTTGCTTCCACTCCTTTTAATAACTTAGCCATCATGTCTTCCATACTTCCAGAATTAGATGTGGTGGTATCACGTCTACTAGGGGGAACGTACAAACCACTCTTTTCATTCTTGTTCTTCCAACTACCTTGGTCCTTGTTTCCAGATTTATCATAATAGTTCCGACCTTGGTTTCCTTGGGCATTCCCGCGGAAACCCCCCTGATTGTTCAAGTAGTTGGCCTCATCTTCCGAATCAGATTTGTCTCTTCCCTTTGACGCAATAGCTTTCACTTTTTCGGTCTTCCCTGATAATAAATGCTTTGTAAGAAGATCCATTTGTGTTTTCAAATGCGCCATTTCTTGATCACGTTCTTCTTCTTTTCTTCTTTGGTCTGCAGTCATGCCAATAGATAAAGTGGGGCTTGCTACCTCAGAATCCCTGGTATGCCAAGCTCTACTTTGTTTCGTCATACGATCTAGCATATTTCTTACTTGACCAAAGTTGAGGTCCATGAAAGAACCTTCAGCTGCATTATCCACCACTAGTTTAGTTATTGAATTCAAGGATCTATACAAGATCTCCATTAGGTGAACATTAGTCATGTGATGGTTTGGGCATCTCGCTAGCTTTGTCTTGAACCTCTCCCATGTTTCATGAAGAGCTTCAGTGGGAAGCTGACGAAAGTTGCTGATTTCATCTCTCAATTGCGCCCTGTTGGATGGAGGAAAGAATCTTTCTAGGAAAGTGTCTCTCAATTGCCTTCAATTTGTAATAGAATCAGGAGTCAGCCCATTCAACCATAGTGTTGCCTCCCCAGACAGAGACAATGGAAATAGACGTAATCGAATTGCATTCTGACCAACACCAGGATTGTCGAACGACTTGCATGTAGAAATAAAGTTGATGAGATGCATATTCGGATCATCTCCTTCTAGTCCACCAAATAATCCCTTGAGTTGCAATAACTGAATCATGGTGCTTGTGATGTCGAACTTGGCTCCAGACGCTAATGGTGGTGGAATTATAGCTCCAGTAGCTCCGGCACCATCAAGATCATCATCATCATCGTCGAAAGCTGGCTGCAAAGGTTGGTGATCATACCTATACCTGAGCTTGTCGACCTCTTCTGTTGGCAGGTGTTGTCGTTTCAGCAACATGCCTTGGGTTTATCAACTCTTCATCACCTAAATCTGCATCGTCAGGATTTGTTGCTTGCCCAGGATTATCAATGTTTTGTTGTTGGACTTGAGCAGCGGCAAAAGCAGCTAATCTTGCTTGCTCGTGTTGAGCAGCCATCCTGTCGATTTCAGCTTGTGCTTCCATTCTTCTAATTCGTTGTGGTTCAGGATTGATTGGTAATAACGGTTGACCAGAACTTCTAGTATGGGGCATGCACTAAAGTAAAAACCTGCAATAAACAAAAACAAAATCTAAACATAAAAGTACGAGAATCTTTGACCAAAGGGTCTAGTAATTATCACGAACATGATTGACACTCGTATTCCCCGGCAACGGTGCCAATTTTTGATAACGCTCAATCTACAGCTCTCATAGGAGTGTAAAGCGGTCGTTAGCAAATATAGAACCTAACCTGGGTTGGGTATCGATCCCACAGGGAATAGCTTGGCCAACAAGTAAGCAAAATTTCTAGACTTTTAGTGCAAGTCTCGTAAGAAGGGGGGATTGTAATATGTAACCAAAACAATAAAGTAAAATCTGAAAATAGCAAAGTAAAAAAGAAAGAATGTTTAGTAGGTTGTAAACAATGAGAATTGAGGAGTTGGGGTTATGTCCACCTTCTGAGGTATACGTCTCTATTGGCTATGAGTGTATAGAGTTTTCAAACATACATGTGCTTATAGAGAATTGTATTCGATGGTAAATCCAAGCATCTTTCGACCTCAACAAGGACTATTTCACTTTAACTCTTTCGAGCTTAAAGCGTGTCTAACGGTACGAATTCTCCAAGAGGTTAGTCCAGTTACGGCACTAGCTTTTTAATAGGAAAGGGTGTCCTACTACCTTGACACTATCTCTTTTCCAGACAAATAACCTTTCTTTCGAACAAGTTAAATGTTAGACTGGCGTATTCTTGCGTTTGAAACCACAAAGAATGTAGATTAAGATGAAGAGAATAATGATATAAGCAGTATACGTGTCGCAAACTCACAAACTCACAGCAATAGATAGTAACTCATTCGGCTTCCGTAACCCCAACAGAGAAGTTTAGTTACCCATGAATGCAAAGGAGATCACGATTGACATTGTTGTTATTATACCACAAGATTGATGATTTTAGTGTAGCACAAGTAGTAGGCGTGAGGCGTGAATTCCTTAGCAAAGTAATGGTTCTCTTGTTGCGGAAATTAAGAATTGAATAGATGAATAGAAGAAGAAAAATAGAATTAATGGGAAGATTAGAAGAGTTGTTTGAGAAGTAGAATGTATCTCTCCACTAAGGGAGGATTGTATCTCTCCACTAAGGGAGGAATGAATAAAAATCTCTAGCATGATAGGGTATTTATAATACGCATATCCTACTCCTACTACGCTAATGAAACAAATAACCAAATCTTACTAGGCTAATGGAATACTTAACCCAAATGTACTAGGTTAATGTAACATTATCATAATCCAAATAAACTAATGAAATACATAACCCAATTGTACTAGGTTAATGTATCATTCTCCAAATCCAGCTATGTGTCTGTAAGTCACCAAAGTCTTCAGAAACGCTGTTTTAGCCCGGGACAGATTTTCCATGCAGCAGTTTTGGTCCTTAGGCGTGTACACTCCTTTTCCTTTCTTCCTGAGCTTTCTTTTGTGTCAAGTAAGCCATAAAATGCTGAATTTTGCATCATTTATACTTGAAACTTTACTAATCATGTTCGTTAGCTCATTTATAGGAAAAAGGACTAAAAGTGCATGAAATATATAATTTGTTCTCAAAATAAGGCTAAAATATGGGCAAAATATATTGATATAGGCGTGTAAATCCGCCTATCATCACCGCGGTGCCACGGCGCCATGGCGCCACGGTGCCGCGGTGCCATGGTGCCTGCGGTGCCATGGTGCCGCGATGCCTTGCTGCCTTGCTGCCTTGGTGCCATGGTGCCATGGTGCCATGGCGCCACGGTGCCAAGCTGCCTTGGTGCCATGGTGCCTGTGTGCCACGGTGCCATGGTGCCACGGTGCCTGTGTGCCACGGTGCTATGGTGCCACGGTGCCTGTGTGCCAAGCTGCCTTGGTGCCATGGTGCCTGTGTGACACGGTGCCATGGTGCCATGGTGGCATGGCACCGCGCCGCCTTGGTGCCATGGCGCCAAGGTGCCTAGGTGCCATGGCGCCATGGTGCCTTGGTGCCTTGGTGCCATGGCGCCACGGTGCCTTGGTGCCATGGTGCTACGGTGCCATGGCGCCACAGTGCCATGGTGCCACGGTGCCATGGTGCCATGCCGCCACGATGCCTTGGTGCCTTGGTGCCATGGCGCCACGGAGCCATGGTGCCTTGGTGCCACGGTGCACGGATATCCAACTTGACAAAGACACCACCATGGTAGGCCATTATACGTGCGTCGGCATTCGTCATTGGAGGAGTCTCCAGCATTGCACTCGACGGTCACAAAAACCTCTAATTGCGGCATGCCTCCACGCAGCGACGTTGTTCTCGGCGCTTCACTGAGCACTTATGCCGCACTCCTAATCGCGGAAATCCTCCAGTTGCGATGCTGTTGTTTTTCGCGGAAGGCCGCTTGATATCGTATGCTTAAATATTTGGAATGGAACACACGCAACGCTTGGCTAACTCGGGTGAGGTGAGCTCGCAGCACATGGTGGGATTTTTCAAGGACGAATGCACGAACCTCCTTTGGAGACGGGCGGCTGGGTGGTTGGATTGGATGGGGAGGGACGAACCGGAGCGACAAAGGGCTGAATCTCAGTGGATCGTGGCAGCAAGGCCACTCTGCCACTTACAATACCCCGTCACATATTTAAGTTGTCTTCAAAGGATTCTGCCCGCCGCTCGATGGAAATTGTACTTCAAGGGGGCCGCCGCGACCCTTCCGCCGCAGCGGCTTAGCAAACGACACGTGCCCTTGGGGGCCGAGGCCCCTACTGCGGGTCGGCAAGCGGACGGCGGGCGCATGCATCGCTTCTAGCCTGGATTCTGACTTAGAGGCGTTCAGTCATAATCCAACACATGGTAGCTTCGCACCACTGGCATTTCAACCAAGCGCGATGACCAATTGTGTGAATCAACGGTTCCTCTCGTACTGGGTTGAATTACTATTGCGACACTGTCATCAGTAGGGTAAAGCTAACCTGTCTCACGACGGTCTAAACCCATCTCATATTCCCTATTGGTGGGTGAACAATCCAATACTTGGTGAATTCTGCTTCACAATGATAGGAAGAGCCGACATCGATGGATCAAAAAGCAACGTCGCTATGAACGCTTGGCTTCCACAAGCCAGTTTTCCCTGTGGTAACTTTTCTGACACCTCTAGCTTCGAATTCCGAAGGTCTAAAGGATCGTTAGGCCACGCTTTCACGGTTCGTATTCGTACTGGAAATCAGAATCAAAAGAGCTTTTACCCTTCTGTTCCACACGAGATTTCTGTTCTCGTTGAGCTCATCTTAGGACACCTGCATTAACTTTTAACAGATGTGCCACCTCAGCCAAACTCCCCACCTGATAATGTCTTCCGCCCGAATCGGCCCGCAGAGCAAGCCTTGGGTCCAAATGCTCCGTCGATGCATGCCCGGCACCGGCCCCAACGCCCGACAATAGATGTCGTGCGTTGCTGCCCATGCGGACGTTGCAAGGCTGAAGCAAGTCCCGCTTGACACGATAGCCCGCCCGTGGGGGGAGAAGAAGAGATGAAGACACGCCGAGGCTCATGCACGGGCGCCGCCCACGTCGGCCGCCGGCGCTCGCCGCGGATTGGGCTCAGCCGCATGCGTGCAGCGCCTGGAGCTTACCCCGAGAGCAGCATCCAGTACTTGCCGCTCGCACGAAGGCACCGCCTCGTCTGAAGTCCAGCGCCAGCATCCCCGTCGTGGACGACGCCACCGATAACCGACACGAGCGTACAATGAAGAGCCGCCGATGTTGCTACACGGGCACAGACGGCTCGCACGGACTAGCCATGCATGTTGCCATGCGCCCACGCTGCTCGCCGACATGGCCACTGAGCGCCTATGCCAACTACCGACAGTCGCCTTGAAGTGCCTTCAACACCTCTACCCCCCTTATATATGCTTAAAAAAAAAACCCAAGTGACAGGAGTAGACATGATTTTGCCAGAGAATCATACCAGACATATACGGACCCGAACTGCATGTTTTGATGAGATACGGAGCCTGTACACTCACAAAAAGGTCGCGTAATTTGTAAATGATAATTTTCGTTGAGAAAATATTTTTTTACAAATATCATTTATTAAAATTCAAAAAATAAGTAAAAATAAATCAAAAATAGAAAAGATATTTATAAAAATATGAAAAAATTAGAAAAATATTCTCAGCGCATGAACTAACCTTAAATCAACAATCGAGTGCATATTTGTACGTATAACGTAACGATATAAAATATTTAAATTTAAGGATATTAAATAAAAATTTTTAAAAAATATAAAAATAACGTGGGGTCATTAGGAAAATTGGCCAGAATGCAACGGATAAGTGACAACCCCAAAATATGCATATTAGAATGAAGTAGCCTTAAACCAACAATTTAGTGCGCATTTGTACGAATGACGTAACGATATAAAATATTTAAATTTAAGGATATTAAATAAAAATTTGAAAAGAAGGCGACGGGACATTACGAAAACCGCCACGACATATGAGGAAACATTGAAATATATTTAAAATAAAAAATTAGAGCGGATATGTAGAAAAATGAGTATGCAACGGTGAGGAGGATGGATGAACGTCAGGAAAATATTACGATGATCGAACATAGGTTTACACTCTTTTGATTTTTCCACGGCACGTTAGTGCCTTTGTGCCATGGTGCCTTGGTGCCACGGCGCCACGGTGCCGTGGTGCCATGCTGCCTTGGTGCCACGGTGCTATGGTGCCACAGTGCTATGGTGTGCACGGGAGGCCAGTATCCGCCCCACGACGACAGCACGCCCCGTGATTGAGGCACGATGCGAGGGGGCGACGCGATGCGTGATGCCCAGGCAGACGTGCCCTTAGCCTAATGGCTTCGGGCGCAACTTGCGTTCAAAGACTCGATGGTTCATGGGATTCTGCAATTCACACCAAGTATCGCATTTCGCAACGTTCTTTATCGATGCGAGAGTCGAGATATCCGTTGCCGAGAGTCGTTTTCGTTTATAGAAGAAGCACAGGTCCCCCTGACGCACGTCGCGGATGGGGTACGAGGGGCAGGATATCAATTCAAGTATTCCTTGGCGCTTTCTGTGCCGGGGTTCGTTGGTCGCCCGCCGCGCGCGCTGGGGCGCGTCCTCCGGGGACGGGGGGAGGCGCTCGTGCAGACTGCCGGAGCACCCCGCCCGTGCGGACTTCCAGTTGTTACACACGTTCCCAGGGTCGTTCTGCTATGTAGGTTTCCACAATGATCCTTTCGCAGGTTCACCTACGTAAACCTTGTTACGACTTCTCCTTCCGCTAAATGATATGGTTCAATGGACTTCTCACGACGTCGCGGGCAGCGAACCGCCCATGTCGCCGCGATCCGAACATTTCACCGGATCATTCAATCGGTAGGCGCGACGGGAGGTGTGTACAACGGGCAGGGATGTAGTCAACGCGAGCTGATGACTCATGCTTACTAGGAATTCCTCGTTGAAGCCCAGCAATTTAAATGATCTATCCCCATCACGATGAAATTTCAAAGATTACCCGAGCCTGTCGGCCAAGGCTTTAAACTCGTTGAATACATCAGTGTAGTACGCGTACGGCCCAGAACATCTAAGGGCATCACAGACCTGTTATTGCCTCAAACTTCCGCGGCCTAAAAGGCCGTAGTCCCTCTAAGAAGCTGGCCGCGAAGGGATACCTCCGCATAGCTAGTTATCAGGCTGAGGTCTCTTTCGTTAACGGAATTAACCAGACAAATCGCTCCACCAACTAAGAAAGGCCATGCACCACCACCCATAGAATCAAGAAAGAGCTCTCAGTCTGTCAATCCTTACTATGTCTGGACCTGGTAAGTTTCCCCGTGTTGAGTCAAATTAAGCCGCAGGCTCCACTCCTGGTGGTGCCCTTCCGTCAATTCCTTTAAGTTTCAGCTTTGCGACCATACTCCCCCCGGAACCCAAAAACTTTGATTTCTCATAAGGTGCCGGTGGAGTCCTAAAAGCAACATCCGCTGATCCCTGGTCGGCATCGTTTATGGTTGAGACTAGGACGGTATATAATCGCCTTCGAGCCACCAACTTTCGTTATTGATTAATGAAAACATCCTTGGAAAATGCTTTCGCAGTTGTTCGTCTTTCATAAATCCAAGAATTTCACCTCTGACTATGAAATATGAATGCCCCCGACTGTCCTTATTAATCATTACTCCGATCCCGAAGGCCAATGTTATAGGACCAAAATACTATAATGTGATCCCATGCTAATGTATAAAGAGCGTAGGCTTTCTTTAAGCACTCTAATTTCTTCAAACGAACAGCGCCGGAGGCACGACCCGGCCAGTTAAGGCCAGGAGCGCATCGCCGACAGAAGGGACGAGATGATCGGTGCACACCACGGCTGCTGGCACCAGACTTGCCCTCCAATGGATCCTCATTAAGGGATTTAGATTGTACTCATTCCAATTACCAGACTCATTGAGCCCGGTATTGTTATTTATTGTCACTACCTCCCCGTGTCAGGATTGGGTAATTTACGCGCCTGCTGCCTTCCTTAGATGTTGTAGCCGTTTCTCAGGTTCCCTCTCTGGAATCGAACCTTAATTCTCCATCACCCGTCACTACCATGGTAGGCCACTATCCTACCATCGAAAGTTGATAAGGCAGAAATTTGAATGATGCGTCACCGGCATGATGGTCGTGCGATCCGTTGAGTTATCATGAATCATCGCAGCAACGGGTAGAGCCCGCGTCGACCTTTTATCTAATAAATGCATCTCTTCCAGAAGTCGTGGTTTGTTGCACGTATTAGCTCTATAATTACTACGGTTATCCGGGTAGTAGATACCATCAAACAAACTATAACTAATTTAATGAGCCATTCGCAGTTTCACAGTCTGAATTTGTTCATACTTACACATGCATGCCTTAATCTTTGAGACAAGCATATGACTATTGGCAGGATCAAACAGGTAGCATTTCTCATCGACGTCGGCGTCGCATGAGCCCGGCCTGCCCGCGGGGGCACGGACGGATTCAAGGTGAGCGCGACCGTCATTTGCAAGGAGCGTCGTACGGGGAAGATAGGAGCCAATGAAGGCCCCATGCCCGCTGCGTCTGCTACATCCAAGAATCTGGACTGCCGCTCGCGGACCACAACATTGCACGATGAAGCGAGGGATTCGTGGGACGCGAGGGCGTCCTTTCGATTCGCCCCGGGCACAGAATGCGAGGGGCGAAGGGCGATCGATAAAACTTGATAATGCCTGGGCATTAGGTATGCAGCACAGGAAACCGACTTCGAGCAAGCCTACATTGCGCTTGCCCCACGACTGAGATGGCAGGTGGGTCAGGACGTCGCTGCTCGAGCAGGGATCCAACCTAACCGCACGTGCCGAACACAACTCACGTGCCGAGCGTCCAAATGCTCCGTCGATGCATGCCCGGCACCGGCCCCAACGCCCGGCAATAGATGCCATGCGCTGCTGCCCATGCGGACGTTGCAAGGCTGAAGAAAGTCCCGCTTGACACGATAGCCCGCTCGTGGGGGAGCAGAGGAGATGAAGGCACGCCGAGCCGCCGGCGCTCGCTGGCATGATGGGCATGCGATCCGTCGAGTTATCATGAATCATCGCAGCAACGGACAAAGCCCGCGTCGACCTTTTATCTAATAAATGCATCTCTTGCAGAAGTCGGGGTTTGTTGCACGTATTAGCTCTAGAATTACTACGTTTATCCGAGAAGTAGATACTATCAAACAAACTATAACTGATTTAATGAGCCATTCGCAGTTTCACAGTCTGAATTTGATCATACTTACACATGCATGGCTTAATCTTTGAGACAAACATATGACTACTGGCAGGATCAACCAGGTAGCATTCCTCATCGACATCGGCGTCGCATGAGCCCGGCCTGCCCGCGGCGGCGCAGACGGATTCAAGGTGAGCGCGACCGTTGTTTCCAAGGAGCGTCGTACGGGGAAGATAGGAGCCAATGAAGGCCCCATGCCCGCTGCATCTTCCGCATCCGAGAATCGGAACCGCCGCTCGCGGACCGCGACATCGTACGACGAAGCGAGGGAGTCGTGGGACGCAAGGGCGGCCTTTTGATTTGCCTCGCGCACGAAATGCGAAGGGCAAAGGGCAATCGATAAAACTTAATAATGCCTGGGCATTAGGTATGAAGCACAGGAAACCAACTTCGAGCAAGCCAACATTGCGCTTGCCCCGCGACTGAGATGGCAGGCGGGTCAAGACATCGCAGCTCGAGCAGGGATCCAACCTAACCGCACGTGTCGTGCATCCAAATGCTCCGTCGATGCACGCCGGGCACCGGCCCCAACGCCCGGCAATAGATGCCGTGCACTGCTGCCCATGCGGACGTTCCAAGGCTGAAGCAAGTCCCGCTTGACATGATAGCCCGCCCGTGGGGGGAGCAGAGGAGATGATGGCACGCCGAGGCTCATGCACGGACGCCACCCACGCCGGCCGCCGGAGCTCACCGCGGATTGGGCTCGGCCGCATGCGTACAGCGCCATGGTGCTATGGTGCCCCGGTGCATTGGTGCCACGGTGCCTTGTTGCCTTGGTGCCACGGTGCCATGGCACCACGATAGTGCCTTGGTGCGTTGGTGCCATGGTGCCACGATGCCCCGGTGCCATGGTGCCGTGGTGCCACGGTGCCTTGGTTCCATGGTGCCGCGGTGCCATGGTGCCGCGGTGCCTTGCTGCCTTGGTGCCATGGTGCCGCGGTGCCTTGCTGCCTTGGTGCCACGGTGCCTGTGTGCCACGGTGCCATGGTGCCACGGTGCCTGTGTGCAACGGTGCTATGGTGCCACGGTGCCTGTGTGCCATGGTGCCAAGGTGCCTAGGTGCCATGGCGCCATAATGCCTTGTTGCCTTGGTGCCATGGCGCCACGGTGCCTTGGTGCCTTGGTGCCATGGTGCCATGGTGCCACGGTGCCATGGTGCCTTGGTGCCTTGGTGCCTTGGTGCCATGGCGCCACGGTGCCTCGGTGCCTTGGTTCCATGGCGCCACAGAGCCATGGTGCCTTGGTGCCATGGCGTCACGGTGCCTTGGTGCCATTGCGCCACGGTGCCAAGCGGCCTCGGTTCCACAGTCCACTGATATCCGACTTGACAAAGACACCACCATGGCAGGCCACTATACATCCGTCGGCATTCGTCATTGGAGGCGTCTCCAGCATTGCACTCGACGGTCACAAAAACCTCTAATTGCGGCATGCCTCCACGCACCGACGTTGTTCTCGGCGCTCCACTGAGCACTTATTCCGCACTCCGAATCGCGGAAATCCTCCAATTGCGATGCCGTTATTTTTCGTGAAAGGCCACTTGATATCGTATGCTTAAGTTGCAACCACCATTTGCCGCGACGTCCGTTGACGTGGACTTGTATTTAGGTCAGCCGCGAGCTCTAGGCGCATGGGAGGCCAGTATCTGGCCCACGACGACAGCGCACCCCGTGATTGAGGCACGATACGAGGGGGCATCGCTATGCGTGACACCCAGGCAGATGTACCCTCGGCCTAATGGCTTCGGGCGCAACTTGCATTCAAAGACTCGATGGTTCACGGGATTCTGCAATTTACACCAAGTATTGCATTTCGCAACGTTCTTCATCGATGTGAGAGCCGAAGAGGGGAAAGGTTCCATGTGAACGGAACTTACACATGCATGGCTTAATCTTTGAGACAAGCATATGACTACTGGCATGATCAACCAGGTAGCATTCCTCATCGACTTCGGCATAGCATGAGCCCGGCCTGCCCGTGGGGGCGCGGAAGGATTCAAGGTGAGCGCGACCGTCGTTTACAAGGAGCGTCGTACGGGGAAGATAGGAGCCGATGAAGGCCCCATGCCCGCTGCGTCTGCCGCATCCGAGAATTCGGACCGCCGCTCGCGGACCACGACATCGCACGATGAAGCGAGGGAGTCGTGGGACGCGAGGGCAGCCTTTCGATTCGCCCCGCTCACGAAATACGAGGGGCGAAGGGCGATCGATAAAACTTGATAATGCCTGGGCATTAGGTATGCAGCACAGGAAACTGACTTCGAGCAGGCCTACATTACGCTTGCCCCGTGATTGAGATGGCAGGTGGGTCAGGACGTCGCTGCTCGAGCAGGGATCCAACCTAACCGCACGTGCCGAACAAAACTCATGCGCCGTGCGTCCAAATGCTCCGTCAATACACGCCCGGCACCGGCCCCAACGCCCGGCAATAGATGTCGTGCGCTACTGCCCATGCAGAAGTTACAAGGCTGAAGCAAGTCCCGCTTGACATGATAGCCCGTCGAGGTTCACGCACGGGCGCCGCCCACGCAGGCCGCCGGCGCTCGCTGCCGATTGGGGTCGGCCGCATGCGTGTAGCGCCTGGAGCTTGCCCCGAGAGCAGCATCCAGTACTCGCCCCTCGCACGAAGGCACCGCCTCGTCTGAAGTCTAGCGCCAGCAGCCCCGTCGTGGACGACACCATCGATAACCGACACAAGCGTACAATGAAGAACCGCCGACGTTGCTACACGAGCACGGACGGCTAGCACGGACTATCCATGCATGCTGCCATGTGCCCACGATGCTCGCCGACATAGCCAATGAGCACCTATGCCAACTACCGACAGTCGCCTTGAAGTGCCTTCAACACCTCTACCCCCTTATATATGCTTAAAAAAAAACCCAAGTGACAGGAGTAGACATGATTTTGCCAGAGAATCATACCAGACATATACGGACCCGAACTGCACGTTTTGATGAGATACGGAGCCTGTGCACTCACAAAAAGGTCGCGTAATTTGTAAATGATAATTTTCATTGAAAAATATTTTTTTACAAATATCATTTATTAAAATTCAAAAAATATGTAAAAATAAATCAAAAATAGAAAAAATATTTATAAAAATATGAAAAAATTAGGAAAATATTCTCAGCGCATGAACTAACCTTAAACCAACAATCGAGTGCATATTTGTACGTATAACGTAACGATATAAAATATTTAAATTTAAGGATATTAAATAAAAATTTTAAAAAAATATAAAAATAATGTGGGGTCATTAGGAAAATCGGCCAGAATGCAACGGATAAGTGACAACCCCAAAATATGCATATTAGAATGAAGTAGCCTTAAACAAACAATTGAGTACGCATTTGTACGAACGACGTAACGATATAAAATATTTAAATTTAAGGATATTAAATAAAAATTTGAAAAGAAGGCGAAGGGACATTACGAAAACCGCCACGACATATGAGGTAACATTGAAATATATTTAAAATAAAAAAAATTAGAGCGGATATGTAGAAAAATGAGTATGCAACGGTGAGGAGGATGGATGAACGTCAGGAAAATATTAGGATGATCAAACGTAGGTTTACGCTCTTTTGATTTTGCCACGGTACGTTAGTGCCTTCGTGCCATGGTGCCTTGGTGCCACGGTTCCACGGCGCCACGGTGCCTTGGTGCCATGGCGCCATGTTGCCTTGATGCCATGGTGCCACGGTGCTATGGTGCCACGGTGCATTGGTGCCACGGTGCCTTGGTGCCTTGGTGCCATGGTGCCATGGCACCACGACAGTGCCTTGGTGCGCCGGTGCCATGGTGCCACGATGCCCTTGTGCCATGGTGTCGCGGTGCCACGGCGCCATGGCCCCACGGTGCCTTGGTGCCATGGTGTCGCGGTGCCATGGTGCCTCGGTGCCTTGCTGCCTTGTTGCCATGGTGCCATGGTGCCTTGGTGCCTTGGTGCCATGGCGCCACGATGCCAAGCTGCCTTTGTGCCATGGTGCCTGTGTGCCACGATGCCATGGTGCCACGGTGCCATGGTGCCACGGTGCCTGTGTGACACGGTGCTATGGTGCCACGGTGCCTGTGTGCCAAGCTGCCTTGGTGCCATGGTGCCTGTGTCACACGGTGCCATGGTGCCATGGCGCCGCGCCGCCTTTATGCCATGGCGCCATGTGTGCCTAGGTGCCATGGGGCCTTGCTGCCTTGGTGCCATGGCACCACGGTGCCTTGGTGCCTTGGTGCCATGGTGCCATGGTGCCACGGTGCCTTAGCGCCACGGTGCCATGGTGCCACGGTGCCATGGCACCACGACCACGGTGCCTTGGTGCCTTGGTGCCATGGCGCCCCGGTGCCTTGGTGCCTTGGTGCCATGGCGCCACGGTGCCTTGGTGCCTTGGTGCCTTGGTACCTTGGTGCCATGGTGCCACGGAGCCATGGTGCCTTGGTGCCTTGGTGCCATGGCGCCACGGTGCCTTGGTGCCATGGCGCCACGGTGCCAAGCTGCCTTGGTGCAACGGTGCACGAATATCCAACTTGACAAAGACACTACCATGGTAGGCCACTATACGTCCGTCGGCGTTCGTCATTGGAGGAATCTCCAGCATTGCACTCGACGGTCACAAAAACCTCTAATTGCGGCATGCCTTCACGCACCAATATTGTTCTCGACGCTTCGCTGAGCACTTATGCCGCACTCCGAATCGCAAAAATCCTCCATTTATGGTGCGTTAGTGCGTTGGTGCCATGGTGCCTTGGTGCCACGGTGCCACGGCGCCACGGTGCC
>CM061559.1:15417602-15420102 GCA_030864225.1 Capsicum baccatum var. pendulum
TAGCATTCCTCATCGACGTCGGCGTCGCATAAGCCCGGCCTGCCCGTGGGGGCGCAGACGGATTCAAGGTGAGCGCGACCGTCATTTGCAAGGAGTGTCGTACGGGGCAGATCGGAGCCGATGAAAGACCCATGCCTGCTGCGTCTGCCGCATCCAAAAATCTGGAATGCCGCTCGCGGACCACGACATCGCATGATGAAGCGAGGGAGTCATGGGACGCGAGGGCGACCTTTCGATTCGCCCCGCCCACGAAATGCGAGGGACGAAGGGCGATCGATAAAACATGATAATGCCTGGGCATTAGGTATGCAGCATAGGAAATCGACTTCGAGCAAGCCTACATTGTGCTTGCCCCGCGACTGAGATGGCAGGCGGGTCAGGACATTGCTACTCGAGCAGGGATCCAACCTAACCGCACGTGTCGAACACAACTCACGCGTCGTGCGTCCAAATACTCCGTCGATGCAAGCCCGGCATCGGCCCCAACGCCCAGCAATAGATGTCGTTCGCTGCTGCCCAGGCAAACGTTGCAAGGCTGAAGTAAGTCCCGCTTGACACGATAGCCCGCCCGTGGGGAGAGCAGAGGAGATGAAGGCATGCCGAGGCTCATGCACGGGCGCCGCCCACGCCGGCCGCCGGCGCTCGTCACGGATTGGGCTCGACCGCATGCGTGCAGCGCCTGGAGCTTGCCCCGCGAGCAGCATCCAGTACTCGCCGCTCGCACAAAGGCACCGCCTCGTCCGAAGTCTAGTGCCAGCAACCCCGTCGTGTACCACGCCACCGATAACCGACACGAGCGTACAATGAAGCGCCGCCGACGTTGCTACACGGGCACAGACGGCTCGCACGGACTAGCCATGCATGCTGCCATGCGCCCACGCTACTCGCCGATATGGCCACTGAGCGCCTATGCCAACTACCGACAGTCGCCTTGAAGTGCCTTCAACACCTCTACCCCCGTTATATATGCTTAAAAAAAACCCAAGTGACAGGAGTAGACATGATTTTGCCAGAGAATCATACTAGACATATGCGGACCCGAACTGCACGTTTTGATGATAATTTTCTTACAAATATCATTTATTAAAATTCAAAACATATGTAAAAAAAAATCAAAAATAGAAAAAATATTTATAAAAATATGAAAAAATAAGAAAAATATTCTCAGCGCATGAAGTAACCTTAAACCAATAATCGAGTGCATATTTGTACGTATAACGTAACGATATAAATTATTTAAATTTAAGGATATTAAATAAAAATTTTTAAAAAATATAAAAATAACGTGGGGTCATTAGGAAAATCGGCAAGAATGCAACGGATAAGTGACAACCCCAAAATATGCATATTAGAATGAAGTAGCCTTAAACCAAAAATTGAGTGCGCATTTGTACGAATGACGTAACGATATAAAATATTTAAATTTAAGGATATTAAGTAAAAATTTGAAAAGAAGGCAACGGGATATTACGAAAACCGCTACGACATATGAGGTAACATTGAAATATATTTAAAATAAAAAAAATTAGAGAGGATATGTAGAAAAATGAGTATGCAATGGTGAGGAGGATGAATGAACGTCAGGAAAATATTAGGATGATCGAACGTAGGTTTACGCTCTTTTGATTTTTCCACGGTGCGTTAGTGCCTTGGTGCCACGGTGCCTTGGTGCCATGGCGCCATGCTGCCTTGGTGCCATGGTGCCACGGTGCTATTGTGCCACGGTGCCTTGGTATGGTGCCACGATGCCCCAGTGCCATGGTGCCGCGGTGTCACGGCGCCATGGCGCCACGGTGCCGCGGTGCCATGGTGTCGCGATGCCATAGTTCCACGACAGTGCCATGGTGCCACGGTGTTATGGTGCCACGGTGCGTTGGTGCCACGGTGCCATGGCACCATGACAGTGCCTTGGTGCATTGGTGCCATGGTGCCAGAATGCCCCGGTGCCATGGTGCCGCGGTGCCTTGCTGCCTTGGTGCCATGGTGCCATGGTGCCTTGGTGCCTTGGTGCCTTGGTGCCTTGGTGCCATGGCGCCACGGTGCCAAGCTGCCTTGGTGCCATGGTGCCATGGTGCCGTGGTGCCTGTGTGCCATGGTGCCACGGTGCCTGTGTGCCACGGTGCCATGGTGCCACGGTGCCTGAATGCCACGGTGCTATGGTGCCACGATGCCTGTGTGCCAGGCTGCCTTGGTACCATGGTGCCTGTGTGACAAGGTGCCATGGTACCATGGCGTCGCGCCGCCTTGATGCCATGGCGCCAAGGTGGCTACGTGCCATGGCGCCATGGTGCCTTGGTGTCTTGGTGCCTTGGTGCTATGGCGCCACGTTGCCTTGGTGCCTTGGTGCCTTGGTGCCATGGTGCCATGGTGCCACGGTGCCATGGTGCCACGGTGCCTTGGTGCCACGGTGCCATGGCGCCACGGTGCCTTGGTGCCATGGCGCCACGGTTCCTTGGTGCCTTGGTGCCTTGGTGCCTCGGTGGCATGGCGCCACGGAGCC
>CM061559.1:15432602-15447602 GCA_030864225.1 Capsicum baccatum var. pendulum
GGTGCCGATGAAGGCCCCATGCCAGCTGTGTCTGCCGCATCCGAGAATCCAGACCGCCGCTCGTGGACCATGACATCGCATGACGAAGCGAGGGAGTCATGGGACGCGAGGGCGGCCTTTCGATTCGCCCCGCGTACGAAATGCGAGAGGCGAAGGGCAATCGATAAAACTTGATAATGCCTGGGCATTAGGTATGCAGCACAGGAAACCGACTCGAGCAAGTCTACATTGCGCTTGTCCTGCGACTGAGATGGCAGGCGGGTCAGGACATCGCTGCTCGAGCAGGGATCCAACCTAACCGCACGTGCCGAACACAACTCACGCGCCGTGCGTCCAAATGCTCCGTCGATGCATGCCCGGCACCAACTCCAACGCCCGTCAATAGATGTCGTGCGCTGCTGCCCATGCGGACGTTGCAAGGCTGAAGCAAGTCCCGATTGACACGATATCCCTCCCATGGGGGGACCAGAGGAGATGAAGGCACGCCGAGGCTCATGCACGGGCGCCGCCCACGCTGACCACCGTCGCTCGCCGCAGATTGGGCTCGGCCGCATGCGTGCAGCGCCTGGAGCTTGCCCCAAGAGGAGCATTCAGTACTCGCCGCTCGCACAAAGGCACCGCCTCGTCTGAAGTCTAGCGCCAGCAGCCCCGTTGTGGACGACGCCACCGATAACCGTCATGAGCGGACAATGAAGCGCCACCGACGTTGCTACACGGGCACAGACGGCTCGCACGAACTAGCCAAGCATGCTGCCATGCGCCCACGCTGCTCGCCGACAAGGCCACTGAGCGCCTATGCCAACTACCGACAGTCGCCTTGAACTGCCTTCAACACCTCTACCCCCCTTATATATGCTTAAAAAAACCAAAGTGACAGGAGTAGACATGATTTTGCCAGAGAATCATACCAGACATATGCGGACCCGAACTGCACGTTTTGATGAGATACGGAGCTTGTGCACTCACAAAAAGGTCGAGTAATTCGTAAATGATAATTTTCGTTGAGAAAATATTTTTTCACAAATATCATTTATTAAAATTCAAAAAATATGTAAAACTAAATCAAAAATAGAAAAAATATTTATAAAAATATGAAAAAATTAGAAAAATATTCTCAGCGCATGAACTAACCTTAAACCAACAATCGAGTGCATATTTTTACGTATAACATAATGATATAAAATATTTAAATTTAAGGATATTAAATAAAAATTTTAAAAAAATATAAAAATAACGTGGGGTCATTAGGAAAATCGGCCAGAATGCAACGGATAAGTGACAACCCCAAAATATGCATATTAGAATGAAGTAGCCTTAAATCAACAATTGAGTGCGCATTTGTACGAATGACGTAACGATATAAAATATTTAAATTTAAGGATATTAAATAAAAATTTGAAAAGAAGGCGACGGGACATTACGAAAACCGCCATGACATATGAGGTAAAGTGAAATATATTTAATATAAAAAAATAAGAGCAGATATGTAGAAAAATGAGTATGCAACGGTGAGGAGGATGGATGAACGTCAGGAAAATATTAGGATGATCAAACGTAGGTTTATGCTCTTTTAATTTTTCCACGGTGCGTTAGTGCCTTGGTGCCATGGTGCCTTGGTGCCACGGTGCCACGGCACCATGGTGCCTTGGTGCTATGGCGCCATGTTGCCTTGGTGCCATGGTGCCACGGTGCTATGGTGCCACGGTGCATTGGTGCCACAGTGCCTTGGTGCCTTGCTGCCATGGTGCCACGATGCCCCGGTGCCATGGTGCCGCGGTGCCATGGCACCATGGCGCCACGGTGACGCGGTGCCATGGTGACGAGGTGCCATGGTGCCGCGGTGCCTTGCTGCCTTGGTGCCATGGTGCCATGGTGCCTTGGTGCCTTGGCGCCAAGGGCCCTTGGTGCCTTGGTGCCATGGAGCCACGGTGCCAAGCTGCCTTGGTGCCATGGTGCCTGTGTGCCACGGTGCCATGGTGCCACGGTGCCTGTGTGCCACGGTGCCATGGTGCCACAGTGCTTGTGTGCCACAATGCTATGGTGCCTCGGTGCCTGTGTGCCAAGCTGCCTTGGTGCCATGGTGCCTGTGTGACACGGTGCCATGGTGCCATGGCGCCGCGCCGTCTTGGTGCCATGGCGCCAAGGTGCCTAGGTGCCATGGCGCCATGGTGCCTTGTTGCCTTGGTTCCATGGCGCCACGGTGCCTTGGTGCCTTGATGCCATGGGCCCATGGTTCCACGGTGCCATGGCGCCACGGTGCCATGGTGCCACGGTGCCATGGCGCCACGGTGCCTTGGTGCCTTGTTTCTATGGAGCCACGAAGCCATGGTGCCTTGGTGCCTTGGTGCCATGGCGCCACGGTGCCAAGCGGCCTTGGTGCCACGGTGCACGGATATCCAACTTGACAAAGACACCACCATGGCAGGCCACTATACGTCCGTCGGCGTTCGTCATTGGAGGCGTCTCCAGCATTGCACTCGACGGTCACAAAATATCTAATTGCGGCATGCCTTCACATACCGACGTTGTTCTCAGCGCTTCACTGAGCACTTATGCCGCACTCCGAATCGCGGAAATCCTCCAGTTGCTATGCCGTTGTTTTTCGCGAAAGGCCACTTGATATCGTATGCTTAACTGTTTGGAATGGAACGCACGCGACGCTTGGCTAACTCGGGTGAGCTGAGATCGCAGCACTTGGATGGATTTTTCAAGGACAAATGCACGAACCTCCTTTGGAGACGGGCGGCAGGGTGGTTGGATTGGACGGGGAGGGACGAATCGGAGCGACAAAGGGCTGAATCTCAGTGGATCGTGGCAGCAAGGCCACTCTGCCACTTACAATACCCTGTCGTGTATTTAAGTTGTCTGCAAAGGATTCTTCCCGCCGCTCGATGGAAATTGTACTTCAAGGCGGCCGCCGCGACCCTTCCGCTGCGGCGGTTTAGCAAACGACACTTCCCCGTGGGGGCCGAGGCCCCTACTGTGGGTCGGCAAGCGGACGACGGGCGCATGCATTGCTTCTAGCCCGGATTCTGACTTAGAGGCGTTCAGTCATAATCCAGTACACGGTAGCTTCGCGCCACTGTCTTAATCGACCAACACCCTTTGTGGGATCTTGGTTAGCGTGCATTTTGGCACCGTAACCCAGCTTCCGGTTCATCCCGCATCGCCAGTTCCGCTTACCAAAAATGGCCCACTCGGAGCTCTTAATTCCGTGGCGCGGCTCAATGAAGCAGTCGCGCCGTCCTACCTATTTAAAGTTTGAGAATAGTTCGAGGGCGTTGCATCCCCGAGGCCTCTAATCATTGGCTTTACCAGATAGAACTCGCACGCGAGCTCCAGCTATCCTGAGGGAAACTTCGGAGGGAACCAGCTACTAGACGGTTCGATTAGTCTTTCGCCCCTATACCCAAGTCAGATGAACGATTTGCACGTCAGTATCGCTGTGGGCCTCCACCAGAGTTTCCTCTGGCTTCGCCCCGCTCAGGCATAGTTCACTATCTTTCGGGTCCCGACAGGTATGCTCACACTCGAACTCTTCTCAGAAGATCAAGGTCGGTCGGCGGTGCACCCCTTGGGGGGATCCCACCAATCAGCTTCCTTACGCCTTACGGGTTTACTCGCCCGTTGACTCGCACACATGTCAGACTCCTTGGTCCGTGTTTCAAGACGGGTCGAATGGGGAGCCCACAGGCCAGCGTCCGGAGCGCGTAGATGCCGAAGCACGCCGAAGGCGCGCGCTGCCTACCACAATCGATGAGACGGCATTCCACGAGCATATCAAGAGCCCGGGCTTTGGCCGCCCCCCCAATCCACGCTGGTCTACGCCCCGGGTCGATCGGCGTACCGGCTCGTCGCCGTTCCACATCCGACCGGGGCGCATCACCGGCCCCCATCCGCTTCCCTCCCAAAAATTTCAAGCACTCTTTGACTCTCTTTTCAAAGTCTTTTTCATCTTTCCCTCGCGGTACTTGTTCGCTATCGGTCTCTCGCCCGTATTTAGACTTGGATGAAATTCACCGCCCGATTTGGGCTGCATTCCCAAACAAACTGACTCGTAGACAGCGCCTCGTGGTGCGACAGGGTCCGGGCATGAAGGGGCTCTCACCCTCTCCGGCGCCCCCTTTCAGGGGACTTGGGCTCGGTCCGCCACTGAGGAAGCTTCTCCAGACTACAATTCGGACGACGGAGCCGCCCGATTCTAAGGCTGGGCTGTTCCCAATTCGCTCGCCGTTACTAATGGAATCCTTGTAAGTTTCTTTTAATACTCTTATTGATATGCTTAAACTCAAAATGTAATCCCACCTGACCTGGGGTCGCGGTCGGAGCGCGTGAGCGCGAAGGGGTCCTGGAGTCCGGACGCGCGACGGGCCGTAGCCGCGACGACAAAAAAGTTGAGTTGTAACCACCACTTTCCGCGACGTCCGTCGACATAGACTCGCATTTAGGCCAGCCGCGAGCTCGAGGGGCACGGGAGGCCAGTATCCGCCCCGCGACGACAGCGCACCCCGTGATTGAGGAACGATGCGAGGGGGTGATGCGATGCGTGACGCCCAGGCAGACGTGCCCTCGGCCTAATGGCTTCGGGCATAACTTGCGTTCAAAGACTCAATGGTTCACGGGATTCTGCAATTCACACCAAGTATAGCATTTCGCAACGTTCTTCATCGATGCGAGAGCCGAGATATCCATTGCCGAGAGTCGTTTTCGTTTACAGAAGAAGCACAGGTCCCCCCGACGCACGCTGCGGACGGGGCGCGAGGGGCAGGCTATCGATTCAAGTATTCCTTGGCGCTTTCTGCGCCGGGGTTCGTTGGTCGCCCGCCGCGCGTGCTGGGGCGCGCCCACCGGGGATGGGGAGAGGCGCTCGTGCAGAGTGCCGGAGCACCCTGCCCGCGCGGACTCCCCAGTTGTTAAATACGTTCTCGGGGTCGTTCTGCTGTGAAGGTTTCCACAATGATCCTTTCGCAGGTTCACCTATGGAAACCTTGTTACGACTTATCCTTCCTCTAAATAATAAGGTTCAATGGACTTCTCGCGACGTCGCGGGCAGAGAACCGCCCACGTCGCCGCGATCCAAACATTTCACCGGATCATTCAATCGGTAGGAGCGACGGGCGGTGTGTACAATGGGCAGGGACGTAGTCAACGCTAGCTGATGACTCACACTTAATAGGAATTCCTCGTTGAAGACCAACAATTTCAATGATCTATACCCATCACGATGAAATTTCAAAGATTACCCGATCCTGTCAGCCAAGGCTATAGCTCGTTGAATACATCAGTGTAGTGCGCGTGTGGCCCAGAACATCTAAGGGCATCACAGACCTGTTATTGCCTCAAACTTCTGCGGCCTAAAAGGCCGTAGTCCCTCTAAGAAGCTGGCCGCGAAGGGATACCTCCGCATAGCTAGTTAGTAGGCTGAGGTCTCGTTCGTTAACGGAATTAACCAGACAAATCGCTTCACCAACTAAGAACGGCCATGCACCACCACCCATAGAATCAAGAAAGAGCTCTCAGTCTGTCAATCCTTACTATGTCTGGACCTAGTAAGTTTCCCTGTGTTGAGTCAAATTAAGCCGCAGGATCCACTCCTGGTGGTGCCCTTCCGTCAATTCCTTTAAGTTTCAGCCTTGCGACCATACTCCCCCCGGAACCCAAAAACTTTGATTTCTCATAAGGTGCCGGTGGAGTCCTAAAAGCAACATCCGCTGATCCCTGGTCGGCATTGTTTATAGTTGAGACTAGGATGGTATTTGATCGCCTTCGAGCCCCCAACTTTTGTTCTTGATTAATGAAAACATCCTTGGCAAATGCTTTTGCAGTTGTTCGTCTTTCATAAATCCAAGAATTTCATCCTTGGTATCAGAGCCATGTTGGCAGATTGTGTGCTTAGCATGAGCAGCTAAACACATAATCTGTCTAGAGCATGGGCTAAACTATGTTCTTATAAGAACATATTATTTTAATCTCGTATGAATTTCCTTAGAGTATAATTGTGTTTATATATCCTGTCTTATAATGGGGTTTTAATTCAAGTATGGGGTAACAGTGTCTTGTCTGAGTGTTTGAAGGAACCGATTAATTTCTGGTTTAGACGTTGGTCAGCCTGAAAGTATGGTCGTGTGCTGAGGTAAGCGTTAAGACCTTTTTGGTGGTCCCATCACTAATAGAACACTAGTAAGACCCTGTGTAAAGCCATTAAAACTTGTTAGATCTCCATAAGCCATCGATACATAAATATAATTAGGTTTAAGCTTATTCATGCATGATTATTATGATATGTTTGCTTATGTGAACATATATGTTTGCTCTGTTAATCTCTAGACAACATGTTTAGAATGATGAACAATCATATAAAAAACACTGTTAACCTTTCTTCTCAAGCAATCCCGATTGCCACTATTGAAAATGATCTTCAAAATTGGAGTATTCCAGAAGAATCTTTTAACACGATTTATCGAATCGGAAAGTTTAGTTTTTTGAAAAAACATAATATCAAGACCTCTGAGTCTACTGTTGCTATTAATAATTATTTAGAAATTATTCAACTGTTCAACGAACTACATATAAACAGATTTAAAAATCAGTTTAATTATCTGCATGTTGGACTTGTTCAAGTTGCCATTAAGCCTCTTTTCCGATAGGGCTTAGATATCCCTGTCTGTGCTATCCTACGAGATGCTCGTCTACTAAATTTTGATGACTCACTCTTAGGGGTAATCCAAAGTAACCTGGCCGATGGCCCGGTATACTTTAACTGCTACCCCAATTTCTCTGTGGATATAAATGATCCTAATATCATGGATGTTTTAACTTTGAATGTTAAAACAAAAAACATGAATAGTAAGGATAACACCAGAGAAATAGCGATTATATACCACGTATATTATCGCCTCATGGGTACTACTCTAGCACCTAAGGCTAGATTTACGAGCCCTAAAGGGGTTACCACCCTAATGGAAGCAAACAAAGATCGTAGCACAGTCTTTGTTCCTAAGGCTCTTTTTTGGGAAGAAATTCTTCATAAAAATGACTGGCACTTTGAGTCTATCACCCAACCCACAGGGATTTACCCCGAAAAATCTCAGATCGAACGGGTTGTCCAACATCCCGACGGATCTATTGATCTGAAATTCCTTGGGATGGAGTCATCTCGGCACTCTTCATTCCGCCGATCTGTCTCCACTCGTGCCTCTACTTCGAAACCCCCGGAGGGAAGTGATGAACATGATAATGACAAAGGGAAAATCAGAGGAGTTGACTTCTCTGGTCCTATCCCGAAAGTCTATTATCAAAATACTAGGGTCAATGAACCCGAAAACCTGTATGAGCCAGGAAGTCCTACGGCCTCTAACATGGCTCCTCCTCAAAAGATTAGGACTGACCCAAGCCTCCTTGTTATCACGTCGGATAATGAGGAATACTTTCTTGATCTTGAAGCTCTAAAGGTCCGATGGAACCATCCAAAGGACACTCTTAAACGGAGATGGTACGGCAGTACCTACTCCAAAGAACAACAAAAGGAGTTTGGTCGGCTATGGATAGATGACATGAAAAGACTCCGATGCGATATGGAATTCTTCTTCTGGTTCGAAAAGACCGGAAAGATAGAAAACCAATCTGACTCCCTCAACGTTATTGTTACCAAATGGTACACCCAAAGAAACACGGTTGTTGAATCCGTGACTCCTCCTCTTGAAGGAATCAAAATTCCTTATTCCAATGAAATCCTTAAAGCCTTTCCTTTTAAGGCAAAACATGATAGGCCTGTCGCGGCCCCCCTCAATAGAGATCTTGATAGAATAGTTGAGCAAAACAATTATACTAATCAAGTTCTCCACACCATATCTCAACAGATAGGAGAATCCAAGAATTCTACTCTTCCACCTCCCATACCGGTTAAGAGCACTCCTAGCTCTCAACCTCTTTCAAATCCCATATTCAAGATGCCTGAATTCCAAAAGGACAAGTTTCCTGACCTCAATGAGGATTTCATACTCTCCGAAGAAATTTTAGAAAAAATCAATTCCAAACTTTCGAAGTTTAAAGTCGCTCAACAAGGAGAATCCAGCTCCAAAAAGAATTCTCTTTCCAAGCTTACCAATGAGCGTTTTTCTACCAAGAAAAACTATTACAAAAAACCTTCTCCCCCGGATGTCCAGTTCGAAGAAAATCCTTACCTCTCTACATGTAATCATGATGGGAGAGGCATTACAGAATGGAATATTGACGGTCTGGCCGAACACCAGATTTACAATAAACTCCAGGAGATGGCTGTAGCTATCACGGCCTATAAGATCAAATGCTCCTCTGACAAAGGAGCTGCCACCATGATTGTCTCAGGCTTTAATGGTATGATAAAGCATTGGTGGGACAACTATGTCACTGATGAGGTTAAGAATCTCATCTACGATGCTACTACCACTGAGCAAGCAGTCAGAACTGTTGATGGCCAAGAAACCATCGTAGAGGTAGCACAAGAAGATGCTTGTGCCACCCTCCTTTATCATATAGCTCGGCATTTCGTAGGAGAACCTAAGCTCTTCCAAGATAGAAGGCTAGAGATTCTTAATAACTTGCGCTGTAAAAACCTAGCAGACTTTAGGTGGTACAAAGATACCTTCCTAGTTAAGGTCATGATCAGACCCGACAGCAATTATGACTTCTGGAAAGAAATATTTATGAGCGGTCTTCCTACTCTGTTCGCCGATAAGGTTCAAACAAAAATTAAGGATAGGTTTGAGGGAAAGATCCCTTAAAGTATCCTTACCTACGGAGACCTTATAAGTTTTATTACCACAGTAGGGATAGATCTCTGCACTAACCTTAAGCTTAAGCAACAGCTTAAGCAAAATGGTGCTTCCAAATTCGGTTTAGGAACTTTCTGTGATAATTATGGATTCACGGATCTCTCCTCTAGAAAGAAGCACAGGGGAAAATCCTTTAAATCCACCAAAAGGACTTATCCTCGGAAGAAGACTCCCAAGAAGGAGTCTTACAAACCCAGTCAAAAAACTAAACGGAGGTCTTCTAAAGACACTTGCTGGACTTGTGGCAAAACTGGCCACAGGGCGAAAGATTGTAAATCTGGCAAGAAAAAGAAGATCAACCAGCTTGATCTTTCTAATGAAGTCAAAGAGAAATTATTCTCTATCATGGAAGACTCTTCAGAAGATTCTGATTCTTATTCATCTTCAGATGAGGAATATAGCGACGAAGACTTTATCAACGCCGCTTATGAATCTGACCATTCCCAATCTGGGAAAGAGTGCGAGTGCACTGGCACTTTCTGTACTTGCTCTAATAAAACTATCAATGTCATTACAGACAAACCCAAGGAAATTCTGTTTGACATAATCGAGCATATTTTTGACGACGAGCTACAAAGTAAATATCTTCAAGAGCTCAAACGGCTAATGCTTCCTCAGGAAGAAGGCACCTCTAAACCTAAACCTATCATTCATCCATTTAGCATGAAGAAGGTTATGGCTAAGTTTAATACTTCTTCTGAACCTTCCATCATAGATCTCAAAGGTGAAATCTCCATTTTGAAAGGAGAAATCAAAAACCTTAAAATCCGACTTGATCAAGTAGAACTCAATGTTCTGACAGAACAGGTCTTACAATCAGCTTCACCAAAAGCATCTCCACCCGAGTCACCTCGTAAACTTTCGATCATTCCAACTGATCCACCCCAATTCATTCCTTTCCCCGGTGAAGATGTTCCCTCTACATCAGGCAAAGCCATAACAGCTATTAAAGCCTACAGTGAGCATATTGTCGTAAAAATCATGATCGACAAAGACTTTGTTATAAACAAAGTCGCTCTCTTTGACACAGGTGCCGACAGTAATTGTATTGTCGAAGGGCTTATTCCCACTAGGTACCTCCAAAAGAGCACCTCCCAATTATATTCTGCCACTAGCGAAAAAATGAAGATTAACTATCAGCTTCCTAAATCTCATGTCTGCAATAACGGCGTTTGCCTTATTAATGACTTTGTTATTACTGAAGATATCCCTAAAGATATCATCCTTGGTATACCTTTTGTTAATCAAATTCACCCTTACTGGAGTGATTACGACGGTATTCGCACTACCCTCTTGGGAACGAAGTTATTCTTTCCCCTCCTCCATCCTCTTTCTAAGGAAGACGGACAACGTATTAAGGAAGAAACGGTGTTTAAAATTAATCGCCTTTCCTCCCATCTTTGTTTTTTAAAACAAGAAGTTCAGCTCAAACATATTGAGCACACTTTAAAAACCCCGGAGATGATCACTAAAATATCCCTTCTCCAAAAGATGTTCGAAAAGGAGATTTGCTTCAAATTGCCCAACGCATTTGGGGAACGCAAAAAGCATTTAGTTGAGCTTCACTATGTTCCTAGCTTTGAGGAACAACATATTCCCACAAAAGCCAGACCCATTCAAATGAATCAAGAAATGATGGAGATCTGCAAAACGGAAATCAATCATTTAATTGACAAAGGGATTATTAGACCCTCCAATTCTCCATGGAGCTGCTCTGCATTTTATGTTAACAATAGTGCAGAAAAGGAATGAGGAACTCCTCGGCTTGTTATAAATTACAAGCCCTTAAATACAGTCCTTAAATGGATCCGGCACCCGATCCCTAATAAAAGGGATCTCTTTAAAAGAACCTGTAAAGCCAATCTTTACAGCAAGTTCGATATGAAGTCAGGTTTCTGGCAAATCCAAATTGCTGAAAAGGACAAATATAAGACTGCCATCAACGTCCCTTTTGGGCACTACGAATGGAATGTCTTACCATTTGGCCTTAAAAATGCTCCCTCTGAATTTCAGAATATTATGAATAACATTTTCAATGATTATTCTTACATGTCAATAGTTTACATTGATGATGTATTAATATTTTCTGAGAACATTGATTCGCATTTTTAAACATCTCAATACTTTCTTTAAGATTGTAAAAATAAATGGTTTAGTTATCAGTGCTAAGAAAATGAAGCTTTTTAAAACTTCCATCCGTTTCTTAGGACATGATTTGCATCAAGGTAGTCACAAGCCTATTTGTCGAACAATAGAATTCTCTTCCAAATTTCCTGATGTAATCACGGATAAAACCCAACTTCAAAGGTTCCTAGGAAGCCTCAATTACATTGCTGATTTATTCCTAATGTTAGGCAGGTCTGTGAGCCCCTATATAAACGTCTTAAGAAAAACCCAGTACGATGGAGTCCTGATCAAACCAATGCAGTCATAAAGATTAAATCTTTAGTGAAAAATCTTCCCTATCTAGGTATCCCAAATCCTGATGCCTTCATGATTGTGGAAACTGATGCTTCAGATATAGGATATGGGGGTATCCTGAAGCAAAGGATAGAAAACAATTCTTCCGAACAGTTAGTGCGTTTTACTTCTGGAGTATGGAATGCTGCCCAGAAAAATTACAGCACAGTCAAAAAGGAAGTTTTGTCTATAGTGCTATGTATCACTAAATTTCAAGACGACCTTATTAATAAGGAATTTCTTCTAAGAGTCGATTGCAAATCGGCTAAAGAAATTTTACAAAAGGATATTAAAAATCTTGTTTCAAAACCAATATTTGCTAGATGGCAAGCTCTACTATCTAGCTTTGATTTTCAAATAGAGTTCATTAAAGGAGAAAATAATTCCCTTCCCGATTTTCTAACAAGAGAATTTTTACAGGGCCATGAGACCAACAAATCTGGGGAAAAGCCCCAAACCAGAACAACAAAGGATGGCTAGACCATTCGATTTCCCCTCAGCATCCGCAAATCCATTGCGGCCGACGGTTCCACAGAGACCTACGCTCAAAACAGAGATACAAACTCCAGTGCAGAACAAATATTCAACCCTAACAGAGGTTCAGTTTCCAAAACTATCACCACCAATGCCCACGAAATTGGTAGATTTAAAAACTAATTTGCCCTTGGACAAAGGGCCCTCAGCAAGCTCTCCTTCAGTTCAAACCAAGCAGAGTTATACTATGAAGGCTCCAGAAACCTTCGCTCAAGCAGTTGATCCTACCGTAGCCAAAGCTACTCCATCCTCTCCTAGCAAGGAAGAATTCAAGTTTGTTACCACCCAAGTAATGCCTATAATTGCATTAGACAAAGCCTATGGAGGCTATCCACTGAGCCAGCTAATCACGCCGGTTTATAACAACAACAATTTTGTGGATACTGAAGATCCACTTAAGACTCGCAGATTCTACGAGGCTATTCTGGTCGATACAGATTCTATTGAAGTAGAACACTCAATGGATAATCGTAATCCTGATCATTTTAGCTACTCGAAGTTTACCATCAAGAAGATATTAACCCCTTTTAATTGGTTTGTAGATCATCTACACACCCCTATTGCTTTATCGATGCCACACAGGCCTCAGACTTTCAATTGGTTTGACTACAAGTCGGCATGGTTCAATTTCTTGTTCGTTCGACCAGGACATACTTGGTTTGTAAAATATTGTCCTGCAATGATAGACGCCACCATACCCAGGTGGTTTTACGAATGGTGGATTTTGCTATGGAGGAACTAAAGATGTTCTTCCCCAGCAATTTCTCAATCGTCTTCCTGATTTTTTAGTTAGGGAAGGATGCTCCACACTGCCAGAGCACATCCAAATGTGCAAATATTTTATAAAAAAACGAGTATCTTATATTATTTCCTGGAATTTCTCTAAAGAGGAGCAGCACAGGATTAAATATTTATCCAAGGAGATAAAAATCAAAGGTTGGACTCCCAAGCCTACCGCTCCTAAGACTCCGGACAAAGGAAAATCTACAGCAGCCTCTTCCAGCTCTTCCACAAGCAAGAAGGCATTGAAAGAGAAATTAAAGAAAGCCTTGGCCGACCTAGAAAGCCAGGAAGCAGATACCAAAACTGAAGAATTACTTCAGCTCATTGCAAAAGCTTCTTCCACGGGGAGCAGCGATGATAATGGCGATATGCTAAACCCACAGGGAATAGCTATGGCCTACCTAGATCCCTATTACGAATAGGAAATTAACCCTTCAAAGAGATAGAGGTTCAAAGAACCGGAATTATCTCTGCAAAGGGCAAATTACTATTCCTGATTGGAACCCAGGACCCAGGCTATCTCTATAAGATGACAAAGATCATTTCTGCTTTTTCTAAAAGCATTCAGACAGCTTTTTCAAAAAGCTAGCCAATTACTTTTGCTTTTTCAAAAGGCAGGAATCTTATCAGCTTTATTAAAGCAAGCACTCACTTTCGTCAGCAAGATCATAGTCGTCCATCTGTACACATTAAGATGTATTCTTTTGCGTATAAAAGGCCTTGTAATTCTCTAGAGAAGGCATTCAGAAATTTCCAACTTAGAAATATTCTCTCTGCCCAATCTCTTGTAAACCCTTGTAATGTTTTTCTAAAGTTTCTATAAAACTTGTAAGTTTTATATCTCTGCTTTCTTTAAATTTTTTCTTAATTCCCCTATAATATTGACGATCCAATCTGTTTATATCTAGTTCGTTGAATAGTTGAATAATTTCTAAAGAATTATTAATAGCAACAGTAGACTCAGAGGTCTTGATATTATGTTTTTTCAAAAAACTAAACTAACTTTCCGATTTGATAAATCGTGTTAAAAGATTCTTCTGGAATACTCCAATTTTGAAGATCATTTTCAATAGTGGCAATCGGGGTTGCCCGAGAAGAAAGGTTAACAGTGTTTTTTATATGATTGTACATCATTCTAAACATGTTGTCTAGTGACTAACAGAGCAAACATATATGTTCACATAAGCAAGCATATCATAATAATCATGCATGAATAATCTAAGGATTTTATTGGAATAAGGAATTTTGATTCCTTCAAGAGGAGGAGTCACGGATTCAACAACCGTGTTTCTTTGGGTGTACCATTTGGTAACAATAACGTTGAGGGAGTCAGATTGGTTTTCTATATTTCTGGTCTTTTCGAACCAGAAGAAGAATTCCATATCGCATCGGAGTCTTTTCATGTCAGCTATCCATAGCCGACCAAACTCCTTTTGTTGTTCTTTCGAGTAGGTACTTCCGTACCATCTCCGTTTAAGAGTGTCCTTTGGATGGTTTCATCGGACCTTTAGAGCTTCAAGATCAGGAAAGTATTCCTCATTAACCAACGTGATAACAAGGAGGCTTGGGTCAGTCATAATCTTTTGAGGAGGAGCCATGTCAGAGGCCGTAGGACTTCCTGGCTCATAGAGGTTTTCGGGTTCATTGACCCTAGTATTTTGATAATAGACTTTTGGGACAGGACCAGAGAAGTCAACTCCTCTGATTTTCCCTTTGTCATTATCATGTTCATCACTTCCCTCCGGGGGTTTGGAAGTAGAGGCACGAGTGGAGACAGATCGGCGGAATGAAGAGTGCCGAGATGACTCCATCCCAAGAAATTTCAGATCAATAGATCCGTCGGGATGCTGGACAACCCGTTTGATCTGAGATTTTTTGGGGTAAATCCATGTGGGTTGGGTGATAGCCTCAAAGTGCCAGTCATTGTTATGAAGAATTTCGTCCCAAACAAGAGCCTTAGGAACAAAGACTGTGCTACGATCTTTGTTTGCTTCCATTAGGGTGGTAAACCCTTTAGGGCTCGTAAATCTAGCCTTAGGTGCTAGAGTAGTACCCATGAGGCGATAATATACGCGGTATATAATCGCTATTTCTCTGGTGTTCTCCTTACTATTCATGTTTTTTGTTTTAACATTCAAAGTTAAAACATCCATGATATTAGGATCATTTATATCCACAGAGAAATTGGGGTAGCAGTTAAAGTATACCGGGCCATCGGCGAGGCTGAATGATAGGTTTAGGTTTAGAGGTGCCTTCTTCCTGAGGAAGCATTAGCCGTTTGATCTCTTGAAGATATTTACTTCGTAGCTCGTCGTCAGAAATATGCTCGATTATGTCAAACAGAATTTCCTTGGGTTTGTCTGTAATGACATTGATAGTTTTATTAGAGAAAGTACAGAAAGTGCCAGTG
>CM061559.1:15452602-15460102 GCA_030864225.1 Capsicum baccatum var. pendulum
ACGAGAGGAACCGTTGATTCACACAATTGGTCATCGCGCTTGGTTGAAAAGCCAGTGGCATGAAGCTACCGTGTGCTGGATTATGACTGAATGCCTCTAAGTCAGAATCTGGGCTAGAAGCGATGCATGCGCCCGCCGTCCGCTTGCCGACCCGCAGTAGGGGCCTCGGCCCCCAAGGGCACGTGTCGTTTGCTAAGCCGCTGCGGCGGAAGGGTCGCGGCGGTCATCTTGAATTACAATTTCCATCGAGCGGCGGGCAGAATCCTATACAGACAACTTAAATATGTGACGGGGTATTGTAAGTGGCAGGCAAAGTAGCTCCATGGAGAATTGGAGGGTCTAATAATCCCTTTTTCAAGTAAATGATTGATTTCTGTTTTGCAGATCTCCATCATTTCTTGATTCATTTGAATGGGTCTGGCTTTTGTGGGAATATGTTGTTCCTCAAATCCAGGAACATAGGGAAGCTCAACTAAATGCTTTTTGCGTTCCCAAAATGAGTTGGGCAATTCGGAGCAAATCTCATTTTCAAACATCTTTTGGAGAAGGGATATTTTAGTGATCATCTCCGGGGTTTTTAAAGTGTGCTCAATATGTTTCTGCTGAACTTCATGTTTTGAAAAACAAAGATGGGAGGAAAGGCGATTAATTTTAAACACTGTTTCTTCCTTAATGCGTTGTCCGTCTTCCTTAGAAAGAGGACGGAGGAGGGGAAAGAATAGCTTCGTTCCCAAGAGGGTAGTGCGAATACTGTCGTAATCACTCTAGTAAGGGCAAATTTGATTAACAAAAGGTATACCAAGGATGATATCTTCAGTGATATCTTCATTAATAACAAAGTCATTAATAAGGCAAACGCCGTTATTGCAGACATGAGCTTTAGGAAGCTGATAGTTAATCTTCATTTTCTCGCCAGTGGCAGAATATAATCGGGAGGTACTCTTTTGGAGGTACCTAGTGGGAATAAGGCCTTTGACAATACAATTACTGTCGGCACCTGTGTCAAAGAGAGCGACTTTGTTTATATCAAAGTCTTTGTCGATCATGATTTTACGACAATATGCTCACTGTAGGCTTTAATAGCTGTTATGGCTTTGCCTGATGTAGAGGGAACATCTTCACCGGGGAAAGGAATGAATTGGGGTGGATCAGTTGGAATGATCGAAAGTTTACGAGGTGACTCGGGTGGAAATGCTTTTGGTGAAGCTAATCGTAAGACCTGTTCTGTCAGAATATTGAGTTCTACTTGATTAAGTCGGATTTCAAGGTTTTTGATTTCTCCTTTCAAAATGGAGATTTCACCTTTGAGATCTATGATGGAAGGTTCAGAAGAAGTATTAAACTTAGCCATAACCTTCTTCATGCTAAATGGTTGAATGATAGGTTTAGGTTTAGAGGTGCCTTCTTCCTGAGGAAGCATTAGCCGTTTGAGCTCTTGAAGATATTTACTTTGTAGCTCGTCGTCACTAAATATGCTCGATTATGTCAAACAGAATTTCCTTGGGTTTGTCTGTAATGACATTGATAGTTTTATTAGAGCAAGTACAGAAAGTGCCAGTGCACTCGCACTCTTGCCCAGATTGGGAATGGTCAGATTCATAAGCGGCGTTGATAAAGTCTTCGTCGCTATATTCCTCATCTGAAGATGAATATGAATCAGAATCTTCTGAAGAGTCTTCCATGATAGAGAATAATTTCTCTTTGACTTCATTAGAAAGATCAAGCTGGTTGATCTTCTTTTTCCTTCCAGATTTACAATCTTTCGCCCTGTGGCCAGTTTTGCCACAAGTCCAGCAAGTGTCTTTGGAAGACCTCCGTTTAGTTTTTCGACTGGGTTTGTAAGACTCCTTCTTGGGAGTCTTCTTCTAAGGATAAGTCCTTTTGGTGGATTTAAAGGATTTTCCCCTGTGCTTCTTTCTAGAGGAGAGATCCGTGAATCCATAATCATCACAGAAAGTTCCTAAACCGAATTTGGAAGCACCATTTTGCTTAAGTTGTTGCCTAAGCTTAAGGTCAGTGCAGAGATCTATCCCTACTGTGGTAATGAAACTTATAAGGTCTCCGTAGGTAAGGATACTATAAGGGATCTTTCCCTCAAACCTATCCTTAATTTTTGTTCGAACCTTATCGGCGAACAGAGTAGGAAGACCGCTGATAAATCTTTCTTTCCAGAAGTCATTATTGCAGTCAGGTCGGATCATGTCCTTAACTAGGAAGGTATTTTTGTACCACCTGAAGTCTTCTAGGTTTTTACAGTGCAGGTTATTAAGAATCTCTAGGCTTCTATCTTGGAAGAGCTTAGGTTCTCCTACGAAATGCTGAGCTATATGATAAAGGAGGGTGGCGCAAGCATCTTCTTGTGCTACCTCTACGATGGTTTCTTGGCCATCAACAGTTCTGACTGCTTGCTCAGTGGTAGTAGCATCGTAGATGAAATTCTTAACCTCATCAGTGACATAGTTGTCCCACCAATGCTTTATCATACCATTAGAGCCTGAGACAATCATGGTGGCAGCTCATTTGTTAGAGGAGCCTTTGATCTTAAAGGTCGTGATAGCTACAACCATCTCATGGAGTTTATTGTAAATCTGGTGTTTGGCCAGACCTTCAATATTCTATTCTGTAATGCCTCTCCCATCATGATTACATGTAGAGAGGTAAGGATTTTCTTCGAACTAGACATTCGGGGGAGAAGGTTTTTTGTAATAGTTTTTCTTGGTAGAAAAACGCTCATTGGTAAGCTTGGAAAGAGAATTCTTTTTGGAGCTGGATTCTCCTTGTTGAGTGACTTTAAACTTCAAAAGTTTGGAATTGATTTTTTCTAAAATTTCTTCGGAGAGTTTGAAATCCTCATTGAGGTCAGGAAACTTGTCCTTTTGGAATTCAGGCATCTTGAAGATGGGATTTGAAAGAGGTTGAGAGCTAGGAGTGCTCTTAACCGGTATGGGAGGTGGAAGAGTAGAATTCTTGTATTCTCCTATCTGTTGAGATATGGTGTGGAGAACTTGATTAGTACAATTGTTTTGCTCAACTATTCTATCAAGATCTCTATTGAGGGGGGCCGCGACAGGCCTATCATGTTTTGCCTTAAAAGGAGAGGCTTTAAGGATTTCATTGGAATAAGGAATTTTGATTCCTTCAAGAGGAGGAGTAACGGATTCAACAACCGTGTTTCTTTAGGTGTACCATTTGTTAACAATAACGTTGAGGGAGTCAGATTGGTTTTCGATCTTTCCGGTCTTTTCGAACCAGAAGAAGAATTCCATATCGCATCGCAGTCTTTTCATGTCAGCTATCCATAGCTGACCAAACTCCTTTTGTTGTTCTTTGGAGTAGGTACTGCCGTACCATCTCCGTTTAAGAGTGTCCTTTGGATGGTTCCATCAGACCTTTAGAGCTTCAAGATCAGGAAAGTATTCCTCATTATCTGACGTGATAACAAGGAGGCTTTGGTCAGTCCTAATCTTTTAAGGAGGAGCCATGTCAGAGGCCGTAGGACTTCCTGGTTCATAGAGGTTTTCGGGTTCATTGACCCTAGTATTTTGATAATAGACTTTCGGGACAGGACCAGAGAAGTCAACTCCTCTGATTTTCCCTTTGTCATTATCATGTTCATCACTTCCCTCCGGGAAAAGGATCGTGAATATTATAGCGGAATTAAGAAAAATTTTAAAGAAAGCAGAGATATAAAACTTACAAGTTTTATAGAAACTTTAGAAAAACATTACAAGGGTTTACAAGAGATTGGGCATAGAGAATATTTCTAAGTGGGAAATTTCTGAATGCCTTCTCTAGAGAATTACAAGGCCTTTTATAGGCAAAAGAATACATCAGTGTAGTGCGCGTGCGGCCCAGAACATCTAAGGGCATCACAGACCTGCTATTGCCTCAAACTTCCGCGGCCTAAAAGGTCGTAGTCCCTCTAAGAAGCTAACCGCGAAAGGATACCTCCGCATAGCAAGTTAGCAGGCTAAGGTCTCGTTCGTTAACGGAATTAACCAGAGCAATGGCTCCACCAACTAAGAACGGCCATGCACCACCACCCATAGAATCAAGAAAGAGCTCTCAGTCTGTCAATCCTTACTATGTCTGGACCTGGTAAGTTTCCCCGTGTTGAGTCAAATTAAGCCGCAGGCTCCACTCCTGGTGGTGCCCTTCCGTCAATTCCTTTAAGTTTCATCCTTGCGACCATACTCCCCCCGGACCCAAAAACTTTGATTTCTCATAAGGTGTCGTTGGAGTCCTAAAAGCAACATCCGCTGATCCCTGATCGGCATTGTTTATGGTTGAGACTAGGACGGTATCTGATCGCCTTCGAGCCCCCAACTTTCGTTCTTAATTAATGAAAATATCCTTGGAAAATGCTTTCGCAGTTGTTCGTGTTTCATAAATCCAAGAATTTCACCTTTAACTATGAAATACGAATGCCCCCGACTGTCCCTGTTAATCATTACTCCGATCCCGAAGGCTAACGTAATAGGACCGAAATCCTATAATGTTATCCCATGCTAATGTATATAGAGCGTAGGCTTTCTTTGAGCACTCTAATTTCTTCAAACTAACAGCGCCAGAGGCACAACCCAGCCAGTTACGTCCAGGAGCGCATCGCCGACAGAAGGGACGAGACGATCGGTGCACACCATAGGCGGACCGGCCGGCCCATCCCAAAGTCCAACTACGAGCTTTTTAACTGCAACAACTTAAATATACGCTATTGGAGATGGAATTACCGCGGATGCTGGCACCAGACTTGCCCTCCAATGGATCCTCGTTAAGGGATATAGATTGTACTCATTCCAATTACCAGACTCATTGAGCCCGGTATTGTTATTGATTGTCACTACCTCCCCGTGTCAGGATTGGGTAATTTGTGCGCCTGCTGCCTTCCTTGGATGTGGTAGCCATTTATCAGGCTCCCTCTCCGGAATCGAACCCTAATTCTCCGTCACCCGTCACCACCATGGTAGGCCACTATCCTACCATCGAAATTTGATAGGGCAGAAATTTGAATGATGCGTTGCCGGCATGATGGCCGTGCGATCCATCGAGTTATCATGAATCCATCGAGTTAGGTATGCAGCACAGGAAACCGACTTCGAGCAAGCCTACATTGCGCTTGCCCTGCGACTGGGAAGGCAGGCGGGTCACGACATCGCTGCTCGAGCAGGGATCCATCCTAACCGCACGTGCCGAACACAACTCACGCGTCGTGCGTCCAAATGCTCCGTCGATGCACGCCCAGCATCGGCCCCAACGCCCGACAATAGATGTCATGCGCTGCTGCCCATGTGGACGTTGCAAGGTTGAAGCAAGTCCCGCTTAACACGATAGCCCGCCCGTGGGGGGAGCAGAGGAGATGAAGGCACGCCGAGGCTCATGCACGGGCGCCGCCCACGCTGACCACCGTCGCTCGCCGCGGATTGGGCTCGGCCGCATGCGTGCAGCCCCTGGAGCTTGCCCTGAGAGCAGCATCCAGTACTCGCCGCTTGCACGAAGGCACCGCCACGTCCGAAGTCTAGCGCCAGCAGCCCCGTCGTGGACGACGCCACCGATAACCGACACGAGCGTACAATGAAGCACCGCTGACGTTGCTACATGGGCACAGACGGCTCGCACGGACTAGCCATGCATGCTGCCATGCGCCCACGCTGCTCGCCGACATGGCCACTGAGCGCCTATGCTAACTACCGATAGTCGCCTTGAAGTGCCTTCAACACCTCTACCCCCCTTATATATGCTTAAAAATAAAAAACCAAGTGACAGGAGTAGACATGATTTTGCCAGAGAATCATACCAGACATATGCGGACCCGAACTGCACGTTTTGATGAGATACGGAGCCTGTGCACTCACAAAAAGGTTGCGTAATTTGTAAATGATAATTTTCGTTAAGAAAATATTTTTTTACAAATATCATTTATTAAAATTCAAAAAATATATAAAAATAAATCAAAAATAGAAAAAATATTTATAAAAATATGAAAAAATTAGGAAAATATTCTCAGCGCATGAACTAACCTTAAACCAACAATCAAGTGCATATTTGAACGTATAACGTAATGATATAAAATATTTAAATTTAAGGATATTAAATAAAAATTTTAAAAAATATAAAAATAACGTGGGGTCATTAGGAAAATCGGCCAGAATGCAACGGATAAGTGACAACCCCAAAATATGCATATTAGAATGAAGTAGCCTTAAAGCAACAATTGAGTGCGCATTTGTACGAATGACGTAACGATATAAAATATTTAAATTTAAGGATATTAAATAAAAATTTGAAAAGAATGCGACGGGACATTACGAAAACCGCCACAACATATGAGGTAACATTAAAATATATTTAAAATAAAAAAATTAGAGCAGATATGTATAAAAATGAGTATGCAACGGTGAGGAGGATGGATGAACGTCAGAAAAATATTAGGATGATCGAACGTAGGTTTATGCTCTTTTGATTTTTCCATGGTGCGTTAGTGCCTTGGTGCCATGGTGACTTGTTGCCACGGTGCCACGACGCCACGGTGCCTTGGTGCCATGGCGCCATGCTGCCTTGGTGCCATGGTGCCACGGTGCTATGGTGCCATGGTGCATTGGTGCCACGGTGCCTTGGTGCCTTAGTGACACGGTGCCATGGCACCACGACAGTGCCTTGGTGCATTGGTGCCATGGTGCAACGATGCCCCGGTGCCATGGTGTCGCGGTGCCACGGCGCCATGGCGCCACGGTGCCGCGGTGCCATGTTGCCGCGGTGCCATGGTGCCGCGGTGCCTTGCTGCCTTAGTGCCATGGTGCCATGGTGCCTTGGTGCCTTGGTGCCATGGTGCCAAGCTGCCTTGGTGCCATGGTGCCTATGTGCCACGGTGCCTGTGTGCCAAGGTGCCATGATGCCACGGTGCCTGTGTGCCACGGTGCTATGGTTCCAAGCTGCCTTGGTGCCATGGTGCCTGTGTGACACGGTGCCATGGTGCCATGGCTCCGCGCCGCCTTGGTGCCATGGCGCCAAGGTGCCTAGGTGTCATGGCTCCATGGTGCCTTGGTGCCTTGGTGCCATGGCGCCACGGTGCCTTGGTGCCTTGGTGCCTTGGTGCCATGGTGCCATGGTGCCACGGTGCCATGGTGCTACGGTGCCATGGTGCCACGGTGCCTTGGTGCCTTAGCGCCATGGCGCCCCGGTGCCTTGGTGCCTTGGTGCCATGGCGCCACGGAGCCATGGTGCCTTGGTGCCTTGGTGCCATTGCGCCACGGTGCCTTGGAGCCATGGCGCCACGGTGCCAAGCGGCCTTGGTGCCACGGTGCACGGATATCCAACTTGACAAATACACCACCATGGCTAGCCACTATACGTCCGTCGGCGTTCGTCATTGGAGGCGTCTCCAGCATTGCACTAGACAGTCACAAAAACCTCTAATTACGGCATGCCTCCACGCACCGACGTTGTTCTCGGCGCTTCGCTGAGCACTTATGCCACACTCTGAATCGCGGAAGTCCTCCAGTT
>CM061559.1:15477602-15480102 GCA_030864225.1 Capsicum baccatum var. pendulum
AAACAAACAATAACTGATTTAATGAGCCATTCGCAGTTTCACAGTCTGAATTTGTTCATACTTACACATGCATGGCTTAATCTTTGAGACAAGCATCTGACTACTGGCAGTATCAACCAGGTAGCATTCCTCATCGACGTCAGCGTCGCATGAGCCCGTCCTGCCCGTGGGGGCGCGGACGGATTCAAGGTGAGCGCGCCGTCGTTTGCAAGAAACGTCGTACGGGGAAGATATGAGCCGATGAAGGCCCCATGCCCACTGCATTTGCCGTATTCGAGAATCCGGAACGCCGCTCGCGGACCACGACATCGCACGACGAAGCGAGGGAGTCGTGGGACGCGAGGGCGGCCTTTCGATTCGCCCCACGCACGAAATGCGAGGGGCAAAGGGCGATCGATAAAACTTGATAATGCCTGGGCATTAGGTATGCAGCACAGGAAACTGACTTCGAACAAGCCTACATTACACTTGCCCCGCGACTGAGATGGAAGGCGGGTCAAGACGTCGCTGCTCAAGTAGGGATCCAACCTAACCGCAAGTGCCGAACACAACTCACGCGCCGTGCGTCCAAATTCTCCGTCGATGCACGCCCGGCACCGGCCCCAACGCCCGGCAATAGATGTCGTGCACTGCTGCCCATGCGGACGTTGCAAGGCTGAAACAAGTCCCGCTTGAAACAATAGCCCTCCCATGGGGGGAGCAGAGGAGATGAAGGCACGCCGAGGCTCATGCACGGGCGCCGCCCACGCCGGCCGCTGGCGCTCGCCGCGGATTGGGCTCGGCCGCATGCGTGCAGCGCCTGGAGCTTGCCCCTAGAGCAGCATCCAGTACTCGCCGCTTGCACGAAGGCACCGCCTTGTCCGTAGTCTAGCGCCAGCAGCCCCGTCGTGGACGATGCCACCGATAACCGACACGAGCGTACAATGAAGAACCGTTGACATTGCTACACGGGCATAGATGGCTCGCACGGACTATCCATGCATGCTGCCATGCGCCCACGCTGCTCGCCGACATGGCCACTGAGCGCCTATGCCAACTACCGACAGTCGCCTTTAAGTGCCTACAACACCTCTACCCCCCTTATATATGCTTAAAAAAAACCCAAGTGACAGGAGTAGACATGATTTTTCCAGAGAATCATACCACTCATATGTGGACCCGAACTACACGTTTTGATGAGATACGGAGCCTGTGCACTCACAAAAAGGTTGCGTAATTTGTAAATGATAGTTTTCGTTGAGAAAATATTTTTTTATAAATATCATTTATTAAAATTCAAAAAATATGTAAAAATAAATCAAAAATAGAAAAAATATTTATAAAAATATGAAAAAATATGGAAAATATTCTCAGCGCATGAACTAACCTTAAACCAACAATCGAGTGCATATTTGTACGTATAACGTAACGATATAAAATATTTAAATTTAAGGATATTAAATAAAAATTTTAAAAAAATATAAAAATAATGTGGGGTCATTAGGAAAATCGGCCAGAATGCAACGGATAAGTGACAACCCCAAAATATGCATATTAGAATGAAGTAGCCTTAAACCAACAATTGAGCGCACATTTGTACGAATGATGTAACGATATAAAATATTTAAATTTAAGGATATTAAATAAAAATTTGAAAAGAAGGCGTCGGGACATTACGAAAACCGCCACGACATATGAGGTAACATTGAAATATATTTAAAATAAAAAAATTAGAGAGGATATGTAGAAAAATGAGTATGAAACGGTGAGGAGGATGTACGAACGTCAGGAAAATATTAGGATGATCGAACTTAGGTTTACGCTCTTTTGATTTTGCCACGGTGCGTTAGTGCCTTGGTGCCACGGTGCCACGGCGCCACGGTGCCTTGGTGCCATGGCGCCATGCTGCCTTGGTGCCATGGTGCCACGGTGCTATGGTGCCACGGTGCCTTGGTGCCACGGTGCCTTGGTGCCTTGGTGCCACGGTGCCATGGCACCACGACAGTGCCTTGGTGTGTTGGTGCCATGGTGCCACGATGCCCCGGTGCCATGGTGCCATGGCGCCACGGTGTCGCGGTGCCATGGTGCCGCAGTGCCATGGTGTCGTGGTGCCTTGCTGCCTTGGTGCCTTGCTGCCATGGTGCCTTGGTGCCACGGTTCCATGGTGCCTTGGTGCCACGGTGCCTGTGTGCCACGGTGCTATGGTTCCACGGTGCCTGTGTGCCAAGCTGCCTTGGTGCTATGGTGCCTGTGTGACACTGTGCAATGGTGCCATGGCGCCGCGCCGCCTTGGTGCCGACTTGCTGCCTTGGCACCGTGGTGCCATGGTGCCATAGTGCAATGGCGCCATGGTGCAATGGCGCCACGGTGCCATGGTGCCACGGTGCCATGGCGCCACAGTGCCTTGGTGCCTTGGTGCCATGGCGCCACGGTGCCTTGGTGCCTTGGTGCCATGGCGCCACGGAGCCATGGTGCCTTGGTGCCTTGGTGCCATGGAGCCACGGTGCCTTGGTGCCATGGC
>CM061559.1:15485102-15495102 GCA_030864225.1 Capsicum baccatum var. pendulum
ATTTCTACATGCAAGTCATTTGACAATCCTGGTGTTGGTCAGAATGCAATTCGATTACGTCTATTTCCATTGTCTCTGTCTGGGGAGGAAACACTATGGTTGAATGGGCTGACTCCTGATTCTATTACAAATTGGAGGCAATTGAGAGACGCTTTCCTAGAAAGATTCTTTCCGCCATCCAAGAGGGCGCAATTGAGAGATGAAATCAGCAACTTTCGTCAGCTTCCCACTGAAGCTCTTCATGAAACATGGGAGAGGTTCAAGACAAAGCTAGCAAGGTGCCCAAACCATCACATGACCAATGTTCACCTAATGGAGATCTTGTATAGAGCCTTGAATTCAATAACTAAACCAGTGGTGGATAATGCAGCTGGAGGATCTTTCATGGACCTCACCTTTGGTCAAGCAAGCAATATGATAGATCGTATGACGAAACAAAGTAGAGCTTGGCATACCAGGGATTCTGAGGTAGCAAGCCCCACTTTATCTATTGGCACGACCACAGACCAAAAAATAAGAGAAGAAGAACGTGATCAGGATATGGCGCACTTGAAAACACAAATGGATCTTCTTACAAAGAATTTATTGTCAGGGAAGACCGAAAAAGTGAAAGCTATTGCGACAAAAGGAAGAGACGAATCTGATTTGGAAGAGGAGGCCAACTACTTGAACAATCAGGGGGGTTTCCGCAGGAATGTCCAAGGAAACCAAGGTCGAAACTATTATGATAAATCTGGAAACAAAGACCAAGGTAGTTGGAAAAACAAGAATGAAAAGAGTGATTTGTACGTTCCCCCTGATAGACGTGACACCACCACATCTAATTCTGGAAGCATGGAAGACATGATGGCTAAAATCTTGAAAGGAGTGGAAGCAACAAGCGCGGGAGTAACGGAGGTAGTTAATGATTTGTCCTCCATGAAACAATTAGTTGATTCTCATTCCACTTCAATCAAGCAAATAAAGCAGCAATTGAGCCAACTTTCAGCAGCACTCAATCAAAGAAAGGCCGGCACTTTACCTAGTGTTACTGTGCAAAACCCAAGGAATGAGGGGTCATGCATGGCCATCACTACCAGAAGTGGTAAGGTGCTGGAAACTTCAGCAAAAGGCAAGCAAGTGGTTGACGAGGTTGCGGACCTAGATGACAATGCCAAAGGAGAAGATGCCGGAGCACCTACTCTTGATGTCAAGGACGCCTCACCCAGTGCTGTGCAACCTGAAAAATCTGAAAAACGGAAGCAAGAGGAGAAGAAAACCGTGGAGAGAACACTTCCATACCCACCACCACCGTTTCCCCAACGATTGAAGAAGGTGGAGGATGACACGAAGTTCAGTAAATTCATGACTATGTTAAAGCAGTTGACCATTCATATTCCATTGGTGGAGGCACTTGAACAAATGCCTGGGTATGCGAAATTTATGAAGGATCTTCTGACTAAGAAGCGGGCAGCAAGTTATGAGTTGAGAGAAGATGTGCATCATTGCAGTGCAATTTCTACCCGATCGATAGTTCAGAAGAAGGTCAACCCCGGAGCTTTCACTATTCCTTGCACCGTTGGATCTTTGAATTTTGCCAAAGCATTATATGACTTAGGAGCCAGCATCAATTTGATGCCATTATCGATCTACAAGAAGTTGGGGTTGGGTAATCCTACTCCAACCAATATAAGACTCGTCATGGCGGATAGGTCGGTAAAACGACCTGTTGATATTCTATGTGACGTATTGGTAAAGGTTTCTTCATTTATCTTTCCGGCAGACTTTGTTATTTTGGATTGTGAAGCAGACTCAGAAGTTCCCATAATCTTGGGGCGCCCTTTACTTACTACAGGAAGCGTGCTCATTGATTTGAGAGCCAATGAGCTTTCATTCCGAATAAATAATGAAGTGGTTCGCTTTGATATTTGCAAATCAATGAAGCAACCCAAAGATCTAAGTGTATTTTCGGTGGCTGATGTTTTCTTTGATGATGAGAAAGAATTACTTGAACAAGAGCAAATTATTGATGACCCTTTGGCGGTTGTGCTCATGAATGGAGAGAATGAGGATGCTGAAAATTCTGAAGAAGCTACTTGTGCTCTATCGGGATTAGGGACATATCGTTATGCTCTCAAGAAGATGGATCTTGATCTTAAGAATCGACCCACACCACCAGCTAAGCCATCTATTGAAGAGCCACCCACGTTAGAATTGAAGGAGCTGCCAAGTCATTTGAAGTACGCCTTTTTAGGAAGAAGAAACACACTTCCAGTTATTGTAGCAGCCGATTTGGGTGAGCAACAAGTTGCAGCTCTTATTGCTATTCTACGCAAGTATATTAGAGCCATTGGATGGACCATTGCGGATATTATTGGTATTCCACCTGGGATTTGCACACATAAAATTCAGCTTCAAGAAAATTGCACGCCCACCATTGAACATCAAAGACGTCTAAACCCACCTATGCAAGAATTGGTGAAGAAAGAAATTATCAAGTGGTTAGACGCTGGGGTTGTGTATCCTATCTCTGATAGTACATGGGTAAGCCTGGTACAATGTGTTCCCAAGAAAGGAGGCATGACGGTGGTCGCGAATGCAAAGAATGAGCTTATTCCACTCAGACCCATCACTGGATGGAGAGTATGCATGGACTACTGAAAGCTGAATTCTTGGACACTCAAAGATCATTTCCCAATGCCCTTCATGGACCAAATGATAGATCGATTAGCGGGGAAAGGATGGTTTTGCTTCTTGGACGGTTATTCAGGCTACAACCAGATTTGTATTGCACCCGAAGACCAAGAGAAGACAACGTTTATATGCCCATATGGTACGTTTGCCTTCAAACGTATGCCATTCGGGTTATGTAACGCACCAGCCACCTTTCAACACTGTATGATGTCCATTTTCTCTGATATGGTTGAGGACACTTTGGAGGTATTCATGGACGATTTTTCAGTTGTTGGTGAATCTTTTGAGTCGTGCTTGGAAAACTTGAGCATGGCATTGCAAAGATGTGTAGAATTCAACCTTGTGCTGAATTGGGAAAAGTGCCACTTCATGGTAAAAGAAGGAATTGTTCTTGGGCACAAGATCTCCGCAAGAGGAATAGAGGTTGGTCAAGAAAAAATAGAAGTTATTAAGAAGCTACCACCTCCAATTTCGGTGAAGGGAGTTCGTAGTTTTCTCGGCCATGCAGGTTTCTATCGTCGGTTCATCAAAGACTTCTCCAAAATTGCTAGTCCATTGTGCAAACTCTTGGAGAAAGATGCGAAGTTCGACTTCAATGAAGATTGCCTAAAGGCATTCGAAAGCCTTAAAGGAAAACTCATTGAAACCCCTATCATGGTAGCACCAGATTGGTCTCTCCTGTTCGAAGTCATGTGTGATGCTAGTGGTGTAGCCGTTGGTGCTGTTCTCGGTCAGAGAAAGAAGAAACTGTTGCATCCTATCTACTATGCGAGTAAGGTTCTAAATGAAGCCCAAAGGAACTACATTGTTACTTAACAAGAGCTCCTAGCGGTGGTGTATGCGCTTGAGAAGTTTCGTGCCTATCTATTGGGTACTAAGGTGATCATTCATACAGACCATGCAGCTCTTAGGTATCTCATGACAAAGAAGGATGCAAAACCAAGGTTAATTCGATGGGTGTTGCTGCTATAAGAGTTCAATTTTGAGGTCAAAGATAGACGAGGGTGCGAGAACCAAGTGGTCGATCACCTATCTTGACTTGAGAATGAACATGTGGCGCAACCTGAAAATCAAATTGATGATGCATTCTCGGACGAAGAGATATTAGCGACAACAATGGAGGAACTACCATGGTATGCCGACTTTGCAAATTTCGTGGCGAGTAATGTGATACCTGCCAATTTATCTTACCACCAAAGGAGGAAGTTTATGCATGACGTAAAGCACTACTATTGGGATGAACCTTATTTGTTTCGATGATGCGCGGATGGTATCATTCGACGATGTATATCTCATAAAGAAGTGCCTACTATATTGAAAGCATGCCACACTTCCCAAGTTGGAAGACCTCACGCAAGCAATCGGACGGCAAGAAAAGTTTTGCAAAGTGGTTATTATTGGACTTCGATATTTAGAGATGCCTACGACTATGTTAGAAGGTGCGACCAATGCCAACGTCAAGGTGCTATTTCAAAACACCATGAAATGCCCATGTCCAAAATTCTTGAGGTAGAACTCTTTGATGTATGGGGTATTGATTTCATGGGTCCATTCGTGAATTCGTTTGGAATGAAGTACATCTTGGTTGCTGTAGATTATGTTTCAAAATGGGTAGAAGCTGTAGCTTTGGCCGACAATGAAGGGAAGCGTGTTGTAGCGTTCTTAAAGAAGAATATCTTCTCCCGCTTTGGAGTACCAGGTACTATCATAAGTGATGGAGGATCTCACTTTTGCAACAAGCTATTCAAATCAGTCTTGGCCAAGTATGGTGTCAAGCAACATAAGGTAGCTACGCCTTATCATCCCCAAACTAGTGGACAAGTAGAAGTTTCCAATCGCAAGATCAAGCAAATCCTTGCGAAGACTGTCAATGCTAATAGGAAGGATTGGTCTAGGAAGCTTGATGATGCACTATGGGCGTACAGGACTGCATTCAAAACACCCATTGGCATGTCTCCTTATCAACTAGTTTATGGGAAGGCTTGTCACTTACCCATCGAGCTTGAGCATAAGGCTATGGGCATTGAAGAAATTGAATTTGAATTGGGATGATGCTATGAATCTGAGGTTGGAGCAGCTGAACGAATTAGATGAATTCCGTCTCCATGCATATGAAAGGACAGACCTATACAAGGAGAGGATGAAAAAGTATCATGATCAGTGGATTGTTCGACGAAACTTCCAAAGGGGTGATATGGTACTTCTCTTCAACTCCAGATTGAAGCTCTTCCCAGGTAAGTTAAAATCTAAGTGGTCTGGTCCATACAAAGTTATCCAAGTCTACTCGTCTGGAGTAGTCGAATTGGAAGACAATAATGGTGTTGTCTTCAAAGTGAATGGACAACGTGTTAAACCTTATATCGGTCCTCACGACTAGATGAATTATATGGCCATCACTTATCTCGACGAAGTCTAAGTACTCGAGGTAACTATGTCGAGCCACGACAATAACTAAGGCGCTAGATGGGAGGCAACCCATCGTACTAATCGTTTTATCGTTTTATTGTTTTATCGTTTGGTTTAGTACTTGTTTTGCTTTTGATAAATAAAAATCCAAAAATAAGAGTCGTGCCATGACCAAAACTAAGGCGCTTGATGGGAGGCAACCCATCGTACTAATCTTTTTCATTGGTTTTGAGCAAATATAGGTGCGAGAAGTATTCAACGAGAAGATTGGTCTCAAATGACGATTTCGACGTATTGGATGGCAAAGGTGGTAAGTTAGTTATAAGGATGCATAAGGCTATGGGTTGAGCATTACTCATGCTTAAATAGGCATCGAGGAAGGCTAGGAATAGGTAAAACTAGGCCACGAACAACGCAAAACCTATCCTATAGCCTAAGGTCTCAGAATCTAGTGTGCTATACACTATGCGCTGCCCTTTCTTAAGTGTGCTTTTGACTATGCGCCGCCTATGCTATGGCATTAGGTCTCAGGATCTCATATGCCATAGACTATGTGGCGCATATGTCTCAAAACGCCATAGACTATGCGGCGCATATGTACCTAAATGCCATAGACTATGTGCCGCATATGTCATGACTATGCCGAGCATTATGCGCCGCATATGTGGTATTTTTGTCTCTAAACCCGTTTGGAAATAGGTCAAAACCCGACCCATTCTCCTCCTATATAAAGGGGACTTGGTCTTGAAACACAAATCACATTGCAAAGTGACCTAAAGGCGCCGCATAGACATCCAAAACCTCTCAAAATTTTCTTCTTTGCTCTTCCAATTCACAAAACCATCTCCAAAAGCTTCAAGCAAGTAAGTACTCTCTTATTCTTCATTTATTTCTCGTAAGTAATACATTGCTATGTATATTATGAAGTGCTACATCGTATAATATTGTTGGTGATGCTCATGTGATTGGATTGTTAATACAAAATCACGTGAGTGAATATATACGTTAGAATCATCTTGACTTGTTTCCGACTTGCATTTGGTCTTAATAGCGTTGTTATACTATTTGCAGAATTGCTAGGGTTATGAACATCGACTATCATGTTATGATCTTGTTACTTGGATGCTTACATGTTAGACTATCCCGTTCATCGGGATAAGCCTTATAGTTGCCTACCGACTTAGGAGGTTGCAATTGTTGAAAATGTCCATACAATGATACAACCCCTATGTAGTAGTGTTGTTTTATCTAACATGAAAGTAGTTCAATGGCTGCAAGTAAGCCAGGCAATGCTGATTTTCTTGTCGGAGTATAATCCTAAAACGTATATCAACGAAATCTAAGTAATCGACCACTTTCACTTCACTGATTTGTGTTAACAAAACTAAGTGTGGGGTGGTACCCCTACTGCTTGTTGATAGATTGTATCAATTGAGATTGTGCTGCCATTAACACTATTTCTAGTCTCAGGTACAATGGCACCTAAAGCGAGGCAAGGCAAGGAGAAGGCTACCACTTCCCAAAAGGGCAAGAAGAGAGGTCGCAAGGACCAAGGAGAATCATCCTCAAAGCAACTACCACGCTGAATGTTTGGAATCAAATGGGTTCTTGAGGAGGAACCCAAAGAATGGTACAGAAACAACAAAGAGAGAAAATATGTTCACGTCGACTTGATCAACAAGGACACCTTAGCGAAGAAGGAGCTACGTATGTTGACGCAAATAATGGCATTGAAGCTGTATTTCATCTTCCGCGATATGGGAGAATGAAACCTTGATTTAACAAGAGAGTTTTATGCCAACTGGTCGCCTAACACAAGGGGCAACGAAGTCAAAATTCGGGGCCAAGTAATACAGCTCAACTCGGATTTGATCAACTCCTTTCTTGGCTTACCTTCGGTCGACACAGCACCATTCAAAGAGCTGTACAGCAGGCCTCCTTATAGAGCAATACGATACACACTTTATGGAAGTAGATCAATGGAAAGGTGGGGCAGACATAAAGACATCGGACGACACAACACCTTCCCCTATGCACCACTGAATAGGGAAGCAAGAATCTGGATGCGTATTGTTAACTCATGCCTTATTCCTGGGACTCAATACACCAAGATATCAAGAGATAGAGTGTGTTTGGTCTTTGCTTTGATGACGAATGTCCCTATCAACTTTGGGGAAATCATTCACTCTACAATGCGGAAAGCCAGACTCCACAAAAGGTCCCACTACACTTTTGGTAATCTGTTGACAGCACTCTTGCGGAAGGAGGATATCGAAGAGGAACCAGCTGATCACAAACTCCCACATAACCCGAAGAAGGTTGACCTCACCAAGGTCAAAGATGCTGAAACAACTCATGGTGTCAACCTTACTACTGCGGAGAGACATGCTCGTGATGAGAGTTTCTTCCATCATCTTTATGGTATGACACGCTTCACAATGATGAGTGGAGGTCGTGTTCCAACAGCTGAAGAGCTCCAACAGCTGGACCATGATTATCCAATGAACATGCATGCACGGGAGATGTGTGGAGTGGGTGTATACTTTGAGGAACCTCTAGACGATGATGTGCCGACCGATGACAATTGACGTTTGCCAGACTCCGATAAGGAGGAGAACTGTGACGACGACTCTTATGATGATTCCGACGAAGGGGGTATGACCCCTGACAATGAGGAAGAGTCCGACTGACCAGGTTCTTCGTATTTATTTTCCACTAAGGGCAGTGTCCCGTTTAAGTGTGGGGTGGCGGTGTCGCATGCTATACTTCTCTATTTGCATCTATGTTGACTTCGTATTTACAATCATGACTGTTGAGACGTTTAGGCTCTAGTTGTGACTCATTATGTGATATTTTGTGGTTCATTCCTTCACTTGTTGGGTCGAGAGTCTATATTACTTCCAATAAAGTCGACCATGTGCCTTGTGTGTGTGAGATAATAGTATATTCTATGTTTGTGGCTGATGCTAGAACTTGCCCGGTATGTATGCAAAGCGAAAATAAGGAGTGTAAGTTTAGGAGATGATTTAGGCATTTCTTTGGCAACCTATACTTGTTTACCTTCGTTTTACCTACCCATGGACATCATCCTAGTTAAACCCTTTTGAGACTTTAGCCTATTTTCTTTGACGAACCTCATATGTAAGCCTAATCCATTTTTTTCAAGACCGTAATGTGATCCAAATTCCTAAGTGCTTTAAAAGTGAAAAAGTCATGTGACGAAATAAGAGGAAAGTTGGGTGAGTGTGATGCTTTAAATTTTAATGGTGCTTGAATGTGTTATGAAAAAGAAAGTGCTATCATAAGAGGTATGTTGTGAAAAGAAAGTTGAAAAGTGAGTCATGCTTAAAAATTGAAAAAGAAAAGAGGAGAACAAGGGTTGAAGAATAAAAGAAAGAAGAAAGGTTGAAAGAAAAAAGTGTCAATGATACAATGTGATGTATTAAAGTGCTTAGGAACTTAGTCACTATTTCTGGCCAAAATAGTCCTACCCGTCCCTTAGCCTACATTACAACCATCAAAAGACTTACTTGATCCTAATGTTAACATTCTGACATTTAGTGGAGTATTACACTAAGGGCAAGCCTATGGTCATCAGTTGCTGCATATGAATTCTTTGTGAGAGCGAGAGCAAGGATATTTTGATACCCATGTTTGAAAAATATGCTATACTTGTGAGTGATTATGGGTAATATATTGTGAGACACACATGGTTGATGAGTTTTGGGTAGTTGTATATGATTCCTTGTGCCTTAACTTTTGAATATGAGTTGACCACCATCACGAGTCTATGCTAGAGGTTAAATGGTTTCTACTAATGATCGGAAAACTAATCTTTGTTGATAACTGTTGCGCTTGTCTTGAAGAATGTTTTGTGTTGTTGCTGTGAAATCCTAAGTTGATGTTTAGAGGGACATGATATTTTGTTAGAGGACGAACAAAGCTTCAAGTGTGGGGTGTTGATGTTAGGCGAATTTACACGCCTATATCAATATATATTGCCCATATTTTAGCCTAGTTTTGAGAACAAATTATATATTTCATGCACTTTTAGTCCTTTTTCCTATAAGTGAGCTAACGAACATGATTAGCAAAGTTTCAGGTATAAATGATGCAGAATTCAGCATTTTATGGCTTACTTGACGCAAAAGAAATCTCACGAAGGAAGGAAAGGGAGTTTACACGCCTAAGGACCAAAAACGCTGCATGGCAAACCTGTCCTGGGCTAAAACAGCATTTCTGAAGACTTTGGGGACTTGCAGTAACTTAGTTGGATTTGGACAATAATGCATTAACCTAGTACAATTGGGTTATGTATTTCATTAGTTTATTTGGATTATGATAATGTTACATTAACCTAGTACATTTGGGTTAAGTATTCCATTAGCCTAGTAGGATTTGGTTAGATATTTATTTACCTAGTAGGATTAGGATATGGGTATTATAAATACCCTATCATGCTAGAGATTTTTAACAATCTTCTATTCAACAATTAATGTTCTTCCATCCCTCTTTTCTTCCACCACAACAATTCTACAACTCTTCTAATCTTTCCATTAATCTTATTTTCTTCTATTCTTAAAACCCGCAATAAAAGAACCGTTACTTTGACGAGGAATCACGCCTCACGCCTATCACTTGAGCTACACGCAATTAACCAATAGTGTGATATAATAACAATGTCTATCGTGATCCCCTTCGCATTCATGGGTAACTAAACTTCTCTGTTGGGGTTATGGAAGCCAACTGAGATACTATCTATTGTTGTGCGTTTTTAAGTTCGTGACACGTATACTGCTTATATCATTATTCTCTTCATCATAATCTACATTCTTTGTGGTTGCAAACGCAAAAATACGCCAATATAACATTTAACTTGTTCGAAAGAAAGGTTATTTGTCTGGAAAAGAGATAGTGTCAA
>CM061559.1:15517602-15520147 GCA_030864225.1 Capsicum baccatum var. pendulum
TGCATTGGTGCCACAGTGCCTTGGTGCTTTGGTGCCACGGTGCCATGGCACCACGACAGTGTCATGGTGCGTTGGTGGCATGGTGCCACGATGCCCCGGTGCCATGGTGCCGCGGTGCCACGGCGCCATGGAGCCACAGTGCCTTGGTGCCATGGTGCCGCGGTGCCATGGTGCCGCGGTGCCTTGCTGCCTTGGTGCCATGGTGCCGCGGTGCCAGGGTGCCGCGGTGCCGCGGTGCCTTGGTGCCATGGTGCCTGTGTGCTGCGGTGCCTTGCTGCCTTGGTGCCATGGTGCCATGGTGCCTTGGTGCCTTGGTGCCATGGTGCCTGTGTGCCACGGTGCCATGGTGCCACGGTGCCTATGTGCCACGGTACCATGGTGCCACGGTGCCTGTGTGCCACGGTGCCATGGTGCCACGGTGCCTGTGTGCCATGGTGCTATAGTGCCACGGTGCCTGTGTGGCAAGCTGCCTTGGTGCCATGGTGCCTGTGTGACACAGTGCCATGGTGCCATGGCGCCGCGCCGCCTTGATGCCATGGCGCCAAGGTGCCTATGTGCCATGGCGCCGGTGCCTTGGTGCCTTGGTGCCATGGTGCCACGCGACTTGCGGTGCTCTTCCAGCCGCTGGACCCTACCTCCGGCTGAGCCGATTCCAGGGTGGGCAGGTTGTTAAACAGAAAAGATAAGTCTTCCTGAGCCATTAGTGCCATGGTGCCACGACGCCCCGGTGCCCTGGTACCGCGGTGCCACGGCGCCATGGCGCTACGGTGCCTTGGTGCCATGGTGCCGCGGTGCCATGGTGCCGCGGTGCCTTGCTGCCTTGGTGTCATGTTGCCATGGTGCCATGGTGTCTTGGTGCCATGGCGCCACGGTGCCAAGCTGCTTTGGTGCCATGGTGCCTGTGTGCCACGGTGCAATGGTGCCACGGTGCCTGTGTGCCACGGTGCCATGGTGCCACGGTGCCTGTGTGCCACTGTGCCATGGTGGCACGGTGCCTGTGTGCCACGGTGCCACGGTGCCACGGTGCCACGGCGCCACGGTGCCTTGGTGCCAGGGCGCCATGCTGCCTTGGTGCCACGGTGCTATGGTGCCACGGTGCATTGGTGCCACAGTGCCTTGGTGCCTTGGTGCCACAGTGCCATGGCACCACGACAGTGTCTTAGTGCGTTGGTGCCATGGTGCCACGATGCCCCGGTGCCATGGTGCCGCGGTGCCACGGCGCGATGGCGCCATGGTGCCTTGGTGCCATGGTGCCGCGGTGCCATGGAGCCGCGGTGCCTTGCTGCCTTGGTGCCATGGTGCCTTGGTGCCATGGCGCCACGGTGCCAAGCTGCCTTGGTGCCATGATGCCTGTGTGCCACGGTGCCATGGTGCCACGGTGCCTGTGTGCCACGGTGCCATGGTGCCCCGGTGCCTGTGTGCCACGGTGCTATGGTGCCACGGGGCCTGTGTGCCAAGTTGCCTTGGTGCCATGGTGCCTGTGTGACACGGTGCCATGGTGCCATGGCACCGCGCCGCCTTGGTACCATGCCGCCTTGGTGCCATGGCGCCAAGGTGCCATGGCGCCATGGTGCCTTGGCGCCAAGGTGCCTTGGTGCCATGGCGCCACTGTGCCTTGGTGCCTTAGTGCCATGGTGCCATGGTGCAACGGTGCCATAGCGCCACGGTGCCATGGTGCCACGGTGCCATGGCGCCACGGTGCCTTAGTGCCTTGGTGCCATGGCGCCACGGTGCTTTGGTGCCTTGGTGCCATAGCGCCACGGAGCCATGGTGCCTTGGTGCCTTGGTGCCATGGCGCCACGGTGCCTTGGTGCCATGGCATCGCGGTGCCAAGCTGCCTTGGTGCCACGGTGCACGGATGTCCAACTTGACAAAGACACCACCATGGCAGGCCACTATACGTCCGTCGGCGTTCGTCATTGGAGGCGTTTCAAGCATTACACTCGACGGTCATAAGAACCTCTAATTGCGGCATGCCTCCACGCACCGATGTTCTTCTCTGCTCTTCGCTGAGCACTTATTCCGCACTCCGAACTGCGGAAATCCTCCAGTTGCGATGCCATTGTTTTTCGCAAAAGGCCACTTGATATCGTATGCTTAACTGTTTGGAATGGAACGCACGCGACGCTTGGTTTACTCGGGTGAGGTGAGCTCGCAGCACTTGGTGGGATTTTTCAAGGACGAATGCACGAACCTCCTTTGGAGACGGGCGACAGGGTGGTTGGATTGGATGGGGAGGGACGAACTGGAGCGACAAAGGGCTGAATCTCAGTGGATCGTGGCAGCAAGGCCACTCTTCCACTTACAATACCCCATCGCGTATTTAAGTTGTCTGCAAAGGATTCTGCCGGCCGCTCGATGGAAATTGTACTTCAAGGCGGCCGCCACGACCTTTCCGCCGCAGCGGCTTAGCAAACGACACGTGCCCTTGGGGGCCGAGGCCCCTACTGTGGGTCGGCAAGCGGACGGCGGGCGCATGCATCGCTTCTAGCCCGGATTCTGACTTAGAGGCATTCAGTCATAATCCAGCACACGGTAGCTTCGC
>CM061559.1:15530647-15533147 GCA_030864225.1 Capsicum baccatum var. pendulum
GCTGGGGCAACACATCTGTTAAAAGATAATGCAGGTGTCCTAAGATGAGCTCAATGAGAATAGAAATCTCGTGTAGAACAGAAGGGTAAAAGCTCTTTTGATTTTGATTTCCAGTACGAATACGAACCGTGAAAGCATGGCCTAACGATCCTTTAGACCTTCGGAATTCGAAGCTAGAGGTGTCAGAAAAGTTACCACAGGGATAACTGGCTTGTGGAAGCCAAGCGTTCATAGCGACGTTGCTTTTTGATCCTTAGATGTCGGCTCTTCCTATCATTGTGAAGTAGAATTCACCAAGTGTTGGATTGTTCACCCACCAATAGGGAATGTGAGCTGGGTTTAGACCGTCGTGAGACAGGTTAGTTTTACCCTAGTTATGACAGTGTCGCAATAGTAATTCAACCCAGTACGAGAGGAACCGTTGATTCACACAATTGGTCATCGCGCTTGGTTGAAAAGCCAGTGGCACAAAGCTACCGTGTGCTGGATTATGACTGAACGCCTCTAAGTCAGAATCCGGGCTAGAAGCGATGCATGTGCCCGCCTTCGGCTTGCCGACCCACAGTAGGGGCCTCGGCCCCCAAGGGCACGTTCCGTTGGCTAAGCCGCCGCGGTGGAAGGGTCGCGGCGGCCGCCTTGAAGTACAATTTCCATAGAACGACGAGCAGAATCCTTTGCAGATGACTTAAATACGCGATGGGGTATTGTAAGTGGCAGAGTGGCCTTGCTGCCACGATCCACTGAGATTCAGCCCTTTGTCTCTCCGGTTCGTCCCTACCCATCCAATCCAACCACCCTGCCGCCCGTCTCCAAAGGAGGTTCGTGCATTCGTCCTTGAAAAATCCCACCAAGTGTTGCGAGCTCACCTCACCCGAGTAAGCCTCTTGTTTTTCAAGCGTCGTGTGCGTTCCATTCGAAATAGTTAAGCATACGATATCAAGTGGCCTTTCGCGAAAAACAACGGCATCGCAACTGGAGGATTTCCACGATTCAGAGTGCAGCATAAGTACTCAGCGAAGCGCCGAGAACAACGTCAGTGCGTGGAGGCATGCCGCAATTAGAGGTTTTTGTGAACATCGAGTGAAATGCTGGAGACGCCTCCAATGACGAACGCCGATGGACGTATAGTGGCCTGCCATAGTGGTGTCTTTGTCAAGTTGGATATCCGTGCACCGTGGCACCAAGGCAGCTTGGCACCGTGGCGCGAAGGCACCAAGGCACCGTGGCGCCGTGGCACCAAGTCACCAAGGCACCATGGCTCCGTGGCGCCATGGCACCAAGGCCCTATGGCGCCATGGCACCAAGGCACCAAGGCACCGTGGTGCCATGGCACCGTGGCACCACGACACCGTGGCGCCATGGCACCATGGTACCAAGGCACCGTGGCGCCATGGCACCAAGGAACCAAGGCACCATGGATCTATGGCACCAAGGCACCTTGGCACCATGGCACCAAGGCACCAAGGCACCAAGGCACCAAGGCACAATGGCGCCATGGCACCAAGGCAGCTTGGCACACAGGCACCGTGGAACCATGGCACCATGGCACACAGGCACCATGGCACTAAGGCAGCTTGGGACCGTGGCGCCATGGGACCAAGGCACCAAGGCACCAAGGCACCATGGCACGATGGCACCATGGCACCAAGGCAGCAAGGCACCGCGGCACCATGGCACCGCGGCACCATGGCACCACGGCACCGTGGCGCCATGGTACTGCGGCACCATGGCACCGGGGCATCGTGGCACCATGGCACCAACGCACCAAGGCAATGCCATGATGCCATGGCACCGTGGCACCATGGCACCAAGGCACCAAGGCACCGTGGCACCAATGAACCGTGGCACCATAGCACCGTGGCACCATAGCACCAAGGCAGCATGGCGCCATGGCACCAAGGCACCGTGGCACCGTGGCACCATGGCACTAACGCACCGTGGCAAAATCAAAAGAGTGTAAACCTATATTCGATGATCCTAATATTTTCCTGACGTTCATCCATCCTCCTCACCGTTGCATACTCATTTTTCTACATATCCGCTTTAATTTTTTATTTTAAATATATTTCAATGTTACCTCATATGTCGTGGCGGTTTTCGTAATGTCCCGTCGCCTTTTTTTCAAATTTTTATTTAATATCCTTAAATTTAAATATTTTATATCGTTACGTCATTCGTACAAATGCGCACTCAATTGTTGGTTTAAGGCTACTTCATTCTAATATGCATATTTTGGGGTTGTCACTTATCCGTTGCATTCTAGGCGATTTTTCTAATAACCCCACGTTATTTTTATATTTTTTTAAAATTTTTATTTAATGTCCTTAAATTTAAATATTTTATATCGTTACGTTATACATACAAATATGCACTCGATTGTTGGTTTAAGGTTAGTTCATGCGCTGAGAATATTTTCCTAATTTTATCATATTTTTATAAATATTTTTTCTATTTTTGATTTATTTTTACATATTTTTTGAATTTTAATAAATGATATTTG
>CM061559.1:15538147-15548147 GCA_030864225.1 Capsicum baccatum var. pendulum
TCTTCATGAAACATGGGAGAGGTTCAAGACAAAGCTAGCGAGATGCCCAAACCATCACATAACTAATGTTCACCTAATGGAGATACTATACAGAGCCTTGAATTCAATAACTAAACCAGTGGTGGATAATGCAGCTGAAGGATCTTTCATGGACCTCACCTTTGGTCAGGAAAGTAATATGCTAGATCATATAATGAAACAAAGTAGAGTTTGGTATACCAGGGATTCTGAGGTAGCAAGCCCCACTTTATCCATTGGCATGACTGTAGACCAAAGAAGAAGAGATGAAGAACGTGATCAAGATATGGCGCACATGAAAACACAAATGGATCTTCTTACAAAGCATTTATTATCAGGGAAGACCGAGAAAATGAAAGCCATTGCGTCAAAAGGAAGAGACGAATCTGATTCGGAAGAGGAGGCCAACTACTTGAACAATCAAGGGGGTTTCCGCGGGAATACCCAAGGAAACCAAGGTCAGAACTATTATGATAAATTTGGAAACAAAGACCAAGGTAGTTGAAAAAATAAAAATGAAAAGAGTGGTTTGTACGTTCCCCCTGGAAGACGTGCACCACCACATCTAGCTCTGGAAGTATGGAAGACATGATGGCTAAATTATTGAAAGGAGTGGAAGCAACGAACGCGGGAGTAACGGAGGTAATTAATGATTTGTAATCCATGAAACAATTAGTTGATTCACATTCCCTTCAATCAAGCAAATAGAGCAGCAATTGAGCCAACTTTCAGCAGCCCTCAATCAAAGAAAGGCTGGCACCTTACCTAGCGATACTGTGCAAAACCCAAGGAATGATGGGTCATGCATGGCCATCACTACCAGAAGTGGTAAGGTGCTGGAAACTTCATCAAAAGGCAAGCAAGTGGTTGACGAAGTTGCGGACATGGATGACAACGCACAAGGCGAAGAGTCCGCAGAAGACGTCGAGGACGTCACACCCAACGACGTGCAACCTGCAAAAGTGGAAAAATGGAAGAAAGAGAAGAAGAAAGCCATGGAGAGAACACTTCCATACCCACCACCACCTTTTCCCCAAAGATTGAAGAAGGTGGCAGATGACACAAAGTTCAGCAAATTTATGACTATGCTAAAGCAGCTGACCATTAATGTTCCATTGGTGGAGGCACTTGAACAAATGCCTGGGTATGCGAAGTTTATGAAGGATCTTTTGACAAAGAAGCGGGCAGCAAGTTATGAGTTGAAAGAAGATGTTCATCATTGCAACGCAATCGCTACCCGATCGATAGTTCAGAAGAAGGCCGACCCCAGAGCTTTCACTATTCCTTGCACCATTGGATCTTTGAATTTTGCCAAAGCATTATGTGACTTGGGAGCCAGCATCAATTTGATGCCATTATCGATCTACAAGAAGTTGGGGTTAGGTGATCCTACTCCAACCAATATGAGACTCGTCATGGCGGATAGGTCGGTAAAATGACCTATTGGTATTCTGTGTGATTTATTGGTAAAGGTTTATTCATTCATCTTTCCGGCAGACTTTGTTATTTTGGATTGTGAGGCAGACTCAGAAGTTCCCATAATCTTGGGGCGCCCTTTCCTTACTACAGGAAGTGTGCTCATTGATTTGAGAGCTAATGAGCTTTCATTCCGAATAAATGACGAAGTGGTTCGCTTTGATGTTTGCAAATCAATGAAGCAACCCAAAGATCTGAGTGTATTTTTGGTGGCTGATGTTTTCTTTGATAATGAGAAAAAAATACTTGAAGAAGAGCAAATTATTGATGACCCTTTGGCGGTTGTGCTCATGAATGGAGAGAATGAGGATGCTGAAAATTCTGAAGAAGCTATTTGTGCTCTATCGGGATTAGGGACATATCGCTATACTCCCAAGAAGCTGGACCTTGATCTCAAGAATCGACCCACACCACCAGCTAAGCCATCTATTGAAGAGCCACCCACATTAGAATTGAAGGAGCTGCCAAGTCATTTAAAGTACGCATTCTTAGGAAGTGGAAACACACTCCCAGTCATTGTGGCAGCCGATTTGGGTGAGCAACAAGTTGCAGCTCTTATTGCTATTCTACGGAAATATATTAGAGCCATTGGATGGACCATTGCGGATATTATTCGTATTCCACCTGGGATTTGCACACATAAAATTCAGCTTCAAGAAAATTGCACACCCACCATTGAGCATCAAAGACGTCTAAACCCACCTATGCAAGAAGTGGTAAAGAAAGAAATTATCAAGTGGTTAGACGCAGGGGTTGTGTATCCTATCTCTGATAGTACATGGGTAAGCCCAGTACAATGTGTTCCCAAGAAAGGAGGCATGACGGTGGTCGCGAATTCAAAGAATGAGCTTATTCCACTCAGACCAGTCACTGGATGGAGAGTATGCATGGACTACCAAAAGCTGAATTCTTGGACACTCAAAGATCACTTCCCAATGCCATTTATGGACCAAATGCTAGATCGATTAGCGGGGAAAGGATGGTTTTGTTTCCTAGATGATTATTCAGGCTACAATCAGATTTGTATTGCCCCCGAAGACCAAGAGAAGACAACGTTTACATGCCCATATGGTACGTTTGCCTTCAAACGTATTCCATTCGGCCTATGTAACGCACCAGCCACCTTTCAACGTTGTATGGTGTCTATTTTTTCTGATATGGTTGAAGACACTTTAGAGGTATTCATGGACGATTTTTCAGTTGTTGGTGAGTCCTTTGAAGCGTGCTTGGCAAACCTAAGCATGGCGTTGCAAAGATGTGTAGAATTCAACCTAGAGCTGAATTGGGAGAAGTGCTACTTCATGGTAAAAGAAGGAACCGTTCTTGGGCATAAGATCTCCGAAAGAGGAATAGAGGTTGATCCAGCAAAAATAAAGGTTATTGAGAAGCTACCGCCTTCAATTTCGGTGAAGGGAGCTCCTAGCTTTCTTGGCCATGCAGGTTTCTATCGTCAGTTCATCAAAGACTTCTCCAAAATTGCTAGTCCATTGTGCAAACTATTGGAGAAAGATGCGAAGTTTGACTTTAATGAAGATTGCTTAAAGGCATTCGAATGCCTTAAAGGAAAACTCATTGAAGCCCCTATCATGGTAGCACCAGATTGGTCTCTCCCGTCCGAAGTTATGTGTGATGCTAATGGTGTAGCCGTTGGAGTCGTTCTTGGTCAGAGAAAGGAGAAATTATTTCATCCTATCTACTATGAGAGTAAGGTCCTAAATGAAGCCCAAAGGAACTACACTATTACTAAACAAGAGCTCCTAGCGGTTGTGTATGCGTTTGAGAAGTTGCGTGCCTATCTATTGGGTACTAAGGTGATCGTTCATACAGACCATGCAGCTCTTAGGTATCTAATAACAAAGAAGGATGCAAAACCAAGGTTAATTCGATGGGAGTTGCTGCTGCAAGAGTTTGATTTTGAGGTCAAAGATAGAAGAGGTTGCAAGAACCAAGTGGCTGATCATCTATCTAGACTCGAGAATGAGCCTGTGGCGCAACCTGAAATTCATATTGATGATGCATTCCCGGACGAAGAGATACTAGCGAAAACAATGGAGAAATTACCATGGTATGCCGACTTTGCAAATTTCGTGGTAAGTAATGTGATACCTGCCAATTTATCTTACCACCAAAGGAGGAAGTTTATGCATGACGTACAACACTACTATTGGGATGAGCCATACTTGTTTCGACGATGCGCGGATGGTATTATTCGACGATGTATATCCCATGTAGAGGTGCCTACTATATTGGAAGCATGCCATACTTCCCAAGTTGGAGGACATCACGCAGGCAATCGGACGGCAAGAAAAGTATTGCAAAGTGGTTACTATTGGCCCTCGATATTTAGAGATGCCTACGACTATGTTAGAAGGTGAGACCAATACCAGCGTCAAGGGGTTATTTCAAAACACCATGAAATGCCCATGTCCAAAATTCTTGAGGTAGAACTCTTTGATGTGTGGGGTATTGATTTCATGGGTCCATTCGTGAATTCGTTCGGAATGAAGTACATCTTGGTTGTTGTAGATTATGTTTCGAAATGGGTGGAAGCTATAGCATTGGCCGATAACGAAGGAAAGCGTGTTGTAGCATTCTTAAAGAAGAATATCTTCTCTCGCTTTGGAGTACCACGTACTATCATAAGTGATGGAGGATCTCACTTCTGCAACAAGCTATTCAAATCCGTGTTGGCCAAATACGGTGTCAAGCAACACAAGGTAGCTCCGCCTTATCACCCACAAACTAGTGGACAAGTAGATGTTTCCAATCACGAGATCAAGCAAATCCTTGCAAAGACGGTTAATGCGAATAGGAAGGATTGGTCTCGGAAGCTAGATGATGCACTATGGGTGTATAGGACTGCATTCAAAACACCCATTGGCATGTCTCCTTATCAACTAGTTTATGGGAAGTCTTGTCACTTACCCATCGAGCTTGAGCATAAGGCATTATGGGCGTTGAAGCAATTGAATTTGAATTGGGATGATGCTATAAATCTGAGGTTGGAGCAGCTGAACGAATTAGATGAGTTCCGTCTCCATGCATATGAAAGGTCAGACCTATACAAGGAACGGATAAAAAAGTATCATGATCAGTGGATTGTTCGACGAAACTTCCAAAGTGGTGATATGGTACTTCTCTTCAACTCCAGATTGAAGCTCTTCCCAGGTAAGTTAAAGTCTAAGTGGTCTGGTCCATACAAAGTTATCCAAGTATACTCGTCTGGAGTAGTCGAATTGGAAGACAATAATGGTGTTGTCTTCAAAGTGAATGGCCAATGTGTTAAACCCTATATCGGTCCTCTTGACTCGATGAATTATATGGCCATCACTTATCTTGACGAAGTCTAAGTACTCGAGGTATCTATGTCAAGCCACGACAATAAATAAGGCGCTAGATGGGAGGCAACCCATCATTTTATTGTTTTATCGTTTTTCGTTTATCGTCTATAGTTTTGTCTTTCTTTCGTTCTAGTACTTGTTTTGCTTTTGATAAATGAAAATCCAAAAATAAGAGTCGTGCCACGACCAAAACTAAGGCGCTTGGTGGGAGGCAACCCATCGTACTAATCGTTTTCATTGGTTTTGAGCAAATATAGGTGCAAGAGGTATTCAACGAGGAGATTGGTTTCAAACGACGATTTGGACGTATCGCATGGTAAAGGTGGTAATTTAGGAATAGCGATGCATAAGGCTATGGATTGAGCATTGCTCATGCCAAAATAGGCATCGAGGAAGGCTAGGCCTAGGTAAAACTAGGCCACGAACAATGCACAACCTATACTATAGCCCAAGGTCTCGGAATCTTGTGTGCAAAGACATAGGCGCCGCCCATTCTTACGTATGCTATAGCATAGGCGCCGCCTACGCTAAAGCATTTGGTCTCAGTATCTCATATGCCCTACACTATGCGCCACATATGTCTCCTAAATGCATTACACTAGGCGCCGCCTATGCTAGCTTATGCTTTGCATTAGGCGCCGCCTATACCATGCTTATGCAAAGCACTATGCGCCGCATATGGACCCTTTTTGTCACCAAAACCGTTTTTAAATGGGTCAAAACCCGACCCATTCTTTTCCTATATAAAGGGGACTTAGTCTTAAAACATAAACTCATTGAAACTTGACCTAAAGGTGCCGCATACCCTCTCCAAATCATCTTAAAATTTTTCTTTTTGCTCTTCCAATTCACAAGAACATCTCCAAAGGCTTCAATCACGCAAGTAATCTCTTGTTCTTCATCTATTTCTCGTAAGTACTACGTTGCTATGTCTATTATGAATTTCTACATCTTGAATGAATATTGGTGATGTTAATGAGTTTGGATTGTTGATACAAAACCATGTGAGTGAACGTATACGTTAGGATAATCTTGACTTGTTTCAGACTTGAATTTAGTTTTAATTGCATTGATATACTTTTTGCGGTATTTCTATGGTTATGAACATTTCATAAGCTTGTTACTTGGATACTTACATGTTAGACTATCCCGTTCATCGGGATAAGACTTATAGTTGCCTACCGACATAGGAGGTTGTGATTGTTGAAAGTAACTATACCATGATGTAACCCCTATGTAGTAGTATTGTTATACCTAACATGAAAGTAGTGAAATGGTTGCAAGTAGTGATACATCACTGATTTTATTGTCGGAATATAGTTCTTAAAACGTATGTTGACGAAGTTTAAGTAATCGACCACATTCACTTCACTGTTTTGTATCAACGAACCTAAGTGTAGGGTGGTACCCCGATGGCTTGTGTATAGATTGTTTCCTTTGAGTTGATGCTAACATGAATATTGTTTAAGTCTCAGGAACAATGGCACCTAAAATGCGACAAGATAAGGCTACCACTTCCCAAAAGGGCAAGAAGAGAGGTCGCAAGGACCAAGGAGAACCATCCTCAATGCAACTACCCCGCCGAATGTTTGGAATAAAATTGGTTCTTGAGGAGGAAGCCAAAGAATGGTACAGGAACAACAAGGAAAGAAAATATATTCACATCGACTTGATCAACAAAGACACCCTAGCGAAGAAGGAGCCGCGTATGTTGGCAAAAATCATGGCATTGAATCTGGATTTTATATTCTGCGACATGGGGGAATGCAATCTTGATTTGACAAGAGAGTTTTACGCTAACTGGTCGCCAAAAACCACGGGCAACGAAGTCAAGATTCGGGGCCAAGTGTTACAGCTCAACGCGGATTTGATCAACTCCTTTCTTGGCTTACCTTCGGTCTACCTAGCACCATTCAAAGAGCTGTACAGCAGACCTCCTTATAGAGATATACGACACACACTTTGTGGAAGTAGATCCATGGCAAGGTGGAACAGACACCAAGACACCGGACGACACAACACCTTCCCCTATGCTCCATTGAATAGGGAAGCAAGAATCTGGTTGCGTATTGTCAACTCATGCCTTATTCCTGGGACTCAGTACACCAAAATATCAAGAGATAGAGTGTGTTTGGTCTATGCTTTGATGAAGAATGTCCCTATCAACATTGGGTCAATCATTCGCTCTACAATGCGGAAAGCCAGACTCCACAAGCGGTCCCACTTCACTTTTCGTAATCTGTTGACAGCAATCTTGCAGAAGGAGGATATCGAAGAGGAACCAGCTTATCATAAACTCCCACATAACACAAAGAAGGTTGACCTCACAAAGGTCAAAGATGCTTAAACAACACATGGTGTCAACCTTACTACTGCGGAGAGACATGCTCGAGATGAGAGTTTCTTCCATCGTCTTTATGGCATGACACGTTTCACAATGATGAGTGGAGGTCGTGTTCCAACTGCTGAGGAGCTCCAACAGCTGGACTATGATTATCCAATGAATATGCATGCACGAGAGATGTGTGGAGTAGGCATATACTTTGAGGAACCTCTTGACGATGACGTGCCGACCGATGATGATCGACGCTTGCCAGACTCTGACAAGGAGGAGAACTCTGACGACAACTCTTATGATGATTCCGACGAAGGGGGTATGACCCCCGACATTGAGGAAGAGTCCGACTAACCAGGTTCTTCGTATTTACTTTCCACTGAGGGTAGTGTTCCGTTTAAGTGTGGGGTGGCGGTATTGCATGCTATGCTTCTCTATCGCATCTATGTTTGTTTACTTTGTTTTAACTTTGTTTTATTTTTGTGTCGTTTTTTTGTTTTTTTTTGTTTTGTGTTTTGTTTTTTTTGTTTAAGTTAAGTTTTTTTTAGTCGTAAAATTTTAGCTTCGCATGAAATCATTCTAATAGGCAGCATGAGATTATAACAAGAGTATGTGCTACAATTGTGACTATTGAGACATTTAGGCTCTAGTTGTGACTCATTATGTGATATTGTGTGGTTAAATTCCTTCACTTGTTGGGTCGAGAGTCTATATTACTTCCAATAAAGTCGACCATGTGCCTTGTGCGTGTGAGATTAATAGTATATTCTATGTTTGTGGCTGATGCTAGAACTTGCCTGGTATGTATGCAAAGCGAAAATAAGGAGTGTAAGTTTAGGAGATGATTTAGGCATTTCTTTGGCAACCTACATATGTTTACCTTCGTTTTACCTACCCATGGACCTCATCCTAGTTAAACCCTTTTGAGCCTTTAGCCTATTTCTTTGACAACCTTGTATGTAGGCCTAATCCATTTCTTTCAAGACCGTAATTTGATCCAAATTCCTAAGTGCTTTAAAGCGAAAAAGTCATGTGACAACATAAGAGGAAATTGGGTAAGTATGATGCTTTAAATTGTCATGGTGCTTGAATGTGTTATGAAAAAAAAAGTGCTATCATAAGAGGTATGTTATGAAAAGAAAAAAGGAAAAGAAAGCTGAAAAGTGAGTTATGCTTAAAATTGAAAAACAAAAGAGGAGAACAAGGGTGGTAGAATAAAAGAAAGAAAGGTTGAAAGAAAAAAGTGTCAATGATATAATGTGATGTATTAAAGCGCTTAGGAACTTAGTCACTATTTCTGGCCAAAATAGTCCTACCCGTCCCTTAGCCTACATTACAACCATCAAAACACCTATTTGATCCTAATCTTAGCATTCTGACATTTAGTGGAGTATTACACTAAGGGCAAGCCTATGGTCATCAGCTTCTGCATATGAATTCTTTGTGAGAGTGAGAGCAAGGATATTTTAATACCCACGTTTGAAAAATATGCTATACTTGTGAGTGATTATGGGTACTATATTGTGAGACACACATGGTTGATGAGTTTTGGGTAGTTATATATGATTCCTTGTACCTTAACTTTTGAATATGAGTTGACCACCATCACGAGTCTATGCTAGAGGTTAAACTGTTTCTACTAATGATCGGAAAGCTACTCTTTGTTAATAATTGTTGTGCTTGTCTTAACGAATGTTTTGTGTTGTTGCTGTAAAAACCCTAAGTTGATGTGTAGAGGGACATGATATTTTGTTCGAGGACGAACAAAGCTTCAAGTGTGGGGTGTTGATGATAGGCGGTATTACGCGCCTATATCAATATATTTTGCCCATATTTGTGCCATGTTTTGAGAACAAGTTATATATTTCATGCACTTTTAGTCCTTTTTCCTATAAGTGAGCTAACGAACATGATTAGCAAAGTTTCAGGTATAAATGATGCAGAAATCAGCATTTTGTGGATAACTTGACGCCAAAGAAAGCTTCACGAAGGAAGAAAAGGGAGCTTGGACGCCTAAGGACCAAAAGTGATGCATGGAAAATCTGTCTCGAGCTAAAACAGCATTTCTGAAGACTTTGGGGACTAGCAATAACTTAGTTGGATTTGGATAATGATACATTAACCTAGTACAATTGGGTTAAGTATTTCATTAGTTTACTTGGATTAGGAGAATGTTACATTAACCTAGTACAATTGGGTTAAGTATTTCATTAGCTTAGTAGGAGTAGGATATGGGTATTATAAATACCCTATCATGCTAGAGATTTTTATTCATCTTTCAATCCTTCTATTCTACAAAAAATTCTACAACTCTTCTAATCCTTCCATTAATTCTATTTTTCTTCTTCTATTCATCTATTCTTAATTTCCGCAACAAGAGAATCGTTACTTTGCCTAAACGCCTACCACTTGAGCTACACAAAATTAATCAATATTGTGGTATAACAACAATGTCAATCGTGATCTCCTTCGCATTCATGGGTAACTAAACTTCTCTGTTGGGGTTATGGAAGCCGAATGAGATACTATCTATTGCTATGAGTTTGTGAGTTCGTGACACGTATGCTGCTTATATCATTATTCTCCTCATCTTAATTTACATTCTTTGTGGTTGCAAACGCAAGAATACGCCAGTATAACATTTAACTTGTTCGAAAGAAAGGTTATTTGTCTGGAAAAGAGATAGTGTCAAGGTAGTAGGGTCCCATCCCCTATTAAAAAGTTAGTGCCGTAACTGGATTAACCTCTTGGAGAATTCGTACCGTTAGACACGCTTTAAGCTCGAAAGAGTTAAAGTGAAATAATCCTCGAATAGGTCGAAAGACGCCTG